>LYNE01001026.1:10945-25075 GCA_001662545.1 Rosa x damascena | reverse complement strand
AAAAAAAAAAAAAGCAAAGGACAAGGGCAAGCAAAAGGTTCAAGAAGGGGACATTCTAGGTACAAGGAAGAATAAGGGCACAAAAAGGAAAGAAGTGCCAGGGAGATGTGGTACAAGGTCTGGAGGCGAGAGTTCAAGGCAGTAATCTGTTCCTGATTGGGAGGTATCCTCTGATAGCATAATAGATTATGATGACCCAAACTTTGATGGCATTCTCGATTCAGATTATGATCTACACAATGAAGATGATGATGTGCAATTTCAGCAGAATGTAAATGGTGATAGTAGTAGAGTAAATGAGTATGATGAGATGGGGTTCGAGGGGGATATATCTGAAGAAGCTAAGACTGATTTCAATGAGTTATATAGTCTTAATGGATCCTCAGGTGAGGAGGACGAAGACAGAGAGAAGTTCCCTGTTAAGTGCAGGAGAAGATATAGTGAATGAATGGAGTTCAGGCCTAAGGAGAACATGAAGAGACCTACTTTTGAGTTGGGAATGGAGTTTTTAAACTTCAAGGTGTTTAAGAGTGCAATTAGGAATTAAGCATGCGGTTCAAACAAGAAAGGAGACTAGGCTTCTAACAAACACAAGACATAAGGTAATTTTCTTGTTATACCTTAAAATTTTGATTGTGTTGAAGTTACATTCCACTTAATCTGATTGTATTGTTTCCATTCTACTTTGACACAGGTGTTGGCAAGGTGCAAGACATCTCTTGGTTGCCCTTGGAGGATCTATGCCTCTACTATTGACTTGGATAATCCCACCATTTTCATTAGGACTCTAAGGCAAGAGCACAAGTGTGCTGTTTTTGGAAAAAAAAAAGTGTATCATATGCATGCACCTTTTATTGCCGAAGAGTACCAAGATTTTTTATGAGTGATCCTAATTAATCAAGATAAGGGATGCAGAATGCAATCAATAGGGATTTTGAAATGGAGGTAGATTATCATATGTGTTACAGAGCAAGGGTGAAAGCACTTAAGCTTGCACAAGGGAGCCACGTAGATCAGTACAATTTGTTAGAGAGCTATGCTCATGAGCTGAAGAAGAAGAATCCAGGAAACTCTAGTGTGGATTCACAATGAACTGGATGGACAGATTCTACATATGTATGGCTGCATTGAAGAAGGGTTGGAAGAAGGAGTGCAGACTCTATATAGGGTTAGATGAGTGTCAATTGAAATCAATTCATAAAAGCAGTTGCTTTCAGTTGTGGGGATTAATGGGAATAATGGGATTTATCCAATTGCATGGGTAATTGTGGAAGCAGAATCAAGGGAGACCTGGACATGGTTTCTGGAATTCTTGAAAGTTGATTTGGATATACATCGCAGCACTCATTACACATTCATGAGTGACAAGCAAAAGGGGCTTGAGCAAGTTATAAATGAGTTATTTCTAGATGCTACACACATGCATTGTATGAGACATGTTCACAATAACTTCAAATTAGATGGACATCAAAGTTTGCAATCTCTCTCTCATTACTTTGCTGACCTGTTTGTGATTGATCCTAATTGTTTGTAACAATTTGTTTGTATTCCTTTTTGTAGGATTGGAACTGAAATAGAAATTGTGGGCTATTTCTAGAAGCTGTACGTACAAGGAATCAATTCAGGGATGTGATTACTTGCATTTTTATGCGCGTAATTACATACTAAACACTAGAATTAAGCTAATCTCCAAATCAATTATATATTATTTAATTAATTCATTTTTATTTATTTTATAGTAAATAAGTGGAATTGTGGAAACAAGGTAAAATGGTGCAAAAGTGGAGCAAATTGGAGTTTCGACAAAATGACAAATTCTCGACGTGGTCAATTATGGTCAATGCCAAAAAAGAAAAGAAATGATGATAATAGAAATGGTGTTAGAACTGCATGGCTTAACTAACCTAACCTTTGGTTAGTTAATGCAAACGTGGACATGCAATTGTGTTTAATTGATCGGTGCAAATCCAGCCTTGACACATGGCATCTATTTTCTTAATTAAACCATTAATTGAATAGAAAATTACATAGTAGCACATGACCAAAGATGTAAACACAGAAAACCTACTTTCAAAAAGATTTATATAAATAAGGACATGAGCCTAGACCCAAAAGTCAAAGGATGCAAGCTTGACTCCCAAATTTAATGAAAAATGACCAAAATGATCAAGTTTCATCACAATTTACAGGCATTGCCACTGACTCCTATCTTCTGCTGCCGTTTCGCTTAGATTCTCCGAACTCCATTTTGCGTTTCACCGCCGTGCCTCGCCTCCTCTCTCCATCATTGATTTCCGCAGCCATGTCAACGCCGGAGATGGAGCAACTGACCTTGGGAGCGAGCAACCGCATCATCCCGCTCCTTAAGACCCTGAGGACCTCCCTCCTCTTCATCCACACCGTCTTCCTCTCGCTGCCTGTCAGAATCGTTCTCAGAGTCGACCGCCAAGAAGCGGAAATTGCCTATATCGCACACTCATCCCTTGTTCTTGTTCTTCTTCTTCTAAGTCCCACAATTGGAGAGCTCTACAATTTGAGTGGTTTTATATTTCTTGATTTGGTTCTGGGTGAATTGTTGTGACACATTTTTGGTAGTTTAATGATAAATTGGTGTGAATTTCAGTTCTTTTTGGTTATGGATCTGAATTAGGTTGAATTGGATTTTGGGTGATTTCAATTCTTACAAAGTACATGAATTTTGGGTACTCTTTGTGGTTGTGTAATTAGTTGATCCCAATTGGGTGTATATAATTTACAGGAAGAAAATGTGGAGCAAGATGCTCAATCTGGTATTGATCCACTTATTGTATCACTCTATTAGATGGATTTGGACAGGTCTCAGTTCTTATTGAGATCTTATATTCAAATTCAACTGCAGAAGGTGGGCTACCTGCTCTCTTCTTGTGTTTTCATGTGTTTCTTATTGCATTTGAAAGAAATTCTTCACTTTTGTGCGTATTTCTTGGTATTAGAGAAACAATAGCACTCACCCCATGCTTGATATCATTTGATAAAAATGAAGTGGCCTAGAGAATCCTGGCTGTGATAGTGTGATGTAATTGTATAAGCAGTAGTAAACTAGTAATTGCATAAATGCCATAGAAAACATCTTCTACAGGTTTAGATGTTTCTTGTTATTTATTTTCAAGTAACTTTCTTTTGCAAATTCAGAAATACATCTTTCACATCTTAGCTACTGCTAAACACTACAACCGTCTCTCCAAACAGGAGAAGGCATTTGCAAAAATATGAGGACTCTAGCTGCTTTATTAGTTTGTATTCTTTTGGCGAAAGCTCATGCTTAACGTTCATTATGGTTTGGTGTCTCTGTGGTAACAAGTGTCTTGTTGATTTGGAGAAGCATCTTGAAAAGAGTGTTCTGTTGAAATTGCCTAATAACTATCAGTCTATATTCAAGCAATCCATGATCAATGAAGAGAATGACATGGGTACTCATATTATCTTCTTTCCACATTTCATACATCTCCGTGTTTTCCGTTTCACATATGTGTGTGTGTGTGTGTTTTGGTATTTATCAACTTCGTTTTTCTAAAAATATTGTGGCCAGTGCTCTAGTCAATGCTTAGATTCATATTGCTCTGAGATATTTGGTTTTGTGTTAGCCTTTCTCTTGTTGATTCGGTTCTGCAACTTAGGTAACTAGCTATTATTTGGTGAACCGAGTTTTATCTGTTTTTATGCATCATTGTGCATGTTTGCACCCAATACCCCATTGCTACTTCATTTGGCAAACTAAAAAACTATTATTCAGCTCTTGGATACCACATGCAGTGCCTAATGCAATTTCTCTGGACAAGATGATATGATAAACTTTATGCTACTGTGTATAAGTGCAAAATGGTGATCTTGCTACTGGTTTGGTAATCTTGCTGTGGGAATAATGTGATTTTCTATGTTTTTAATTTCATTCATGGATTGACTGCTCTAATTGCTACTGCTCCTGCTCTTGCTACTGCTACTGCTACTGCTCATGCTATTGCAAATGAAGCTGCTACTGAACCAAGGGCACGTTCAGCAATAAAGAAGAAAAAAAATCCTGCTATTGCACTTGCTACTGCTACTGCTATTGCAAATGAAGCTACTACTTTATAGTTTAGGGTTTATGTTAATGATATGATATTCATTGTTTATGGTTCAAATTGGCTACTGTGTGGAGGTGAAAAAGGGTGATGACACTAGGGTTGGGCATGGTCCCAGATCGGCACTGGATTTGCTGGGATCGGGACCAGGACCGGCTTTTTTTTTTCGGGCCGGGCTTGCAATTCCAGAGAATAGGGACCGGGGTAAACCAGGACCGGGACAAGCGGGATGGTTTTTTCGAGCTTTCGGGCCCAACCCGTCTTTGAAAAAAAAAAAAGATTGATAAGAAAAGAAAGCCAGAAAGGTTTTTGGCTTTGAAAAATCGAAGGGAGAAGAGATTTGGATTGCTGGGAAAAGAGAAGAAAGATCGTGGGTTCTTTTAGTTCCTAATGTCGTGCACGACTTGCGGTGACTGTGGTGACTGCAGCGGAGGAGGACGAAGAGAACGAGCACGATGACGGCGCCGGAGTTGAACTTGAAGAGCGAGAGGTAGAGGAATTGAGGAAATGAGGAACAATGGACTGGCTGATCTCTAGTTTTTGGAGGAGGAGCAAAGTTGGGGGCTTGGGGTTGACTGGCTAAGGAAGAAGAAGAAGTAGAAGAACTGAAAAAGAGAGAAGAAGAGGAGAGGAGGGGAATCGTGAAAGAAAGAAGAAGAATGAGAGAGAAGAATGATAAAAGAAATATAAAAAAAAGAAGAAGAAGGAGACAGAAGAAAGAAGATGCAGAGGAGAGAGAATAAAGAAGAATAAAAGAAATATAAAAAAAGAAGAAGAAGGAGAAAGAATAAAGAAGACGCAGAGGAGAGAGAATAAAGAAGAATGATAGTGATAGGTAGTTTTGAGAAGAGTGAAAAGTAGAAGGAAAGTGAAAAGTAGAAGGATACGTCAAAAGAGGGAGAGGATAAGTACAAAAGATAAAAAAATATATTACTTGTGTAGTCAAGTTCGGGTTCTTCGGTCCAAAAGGTCAGCAAAAGTCAGGGACCGGGACCGGACCGGCAAGAATGAGTTTGGGACCGAACCGGCCCGAAAGTAACTATTTTCAGTCTAAAACCCGACCCGAACCGGCCGGTCCGGATCGGTTCCTTCGGGTTTTTCGGTCTTTCGGTCATTTATGCCCACCCCTAGATGACACAAGAAATAATCGAACAAAACCAGTTAGAAGAAAAGCTCCAGCACGTAGGAAAAAGTGCAGTAGCAGAACTGGACGAGTATGAGTGCAGCGACTGCAGTAGCAAGAATGGACGAGTGCAGCAAGTGCAGTAGCAAGAGCAGAACTGGGCGAGTATGAGTGCAACGAGTGCAGTCTCGGGATTGGACGAGTGTAGTAGCAGGATTAGGTGATGACAAGGGCAGTAGCAGAACACGAGTACAAGTGCAGTAGCAGAATTGGACGAGTATGAGTGCAACGAGTGCAGTAGCAGATTCGACGGGTACAGTAGCAGGATTAGGCGATGACGAGTGCAGTAGTAGAACTGGACGAGTATGAGTGTAGCGAGTGCAGTAGCAGGATTGGACGATGATGAGTGTAGTAGCAGAACTGGACACGAGTACAAGTGCAGTAGCAGAACTTGACGAGTATGAGTGCAATAGCAGGATTGGACGAGTGCAATAGTAGGATTAGGCGATAAGATGAGAGTAGTAGGAGAGTGAGGTCGAGATTCTTTCTCTTAGCAACGTGTAGAAGAAATATATATATATATTTTTTATTTGTTTTTGAGAAGTAACATAAATGAATTATTCTCAGAAGAAAAAAAGGTAATATAAAAAGATTATTCTCAGAAAAAAAAAAAAGTAACATAAATGGATTATTCTCAGAATAAAAGGAAAAAAAGTAATAAAGAGATTAGAAGTCAAAAAGAGTAGTTACAGGGGGGAAAAAGTAACATAAACAGATTATTCTCAGGAAAAAAAAAAGTAACATAAAAGGATTATTCTCGAAAAAAAAAAGTAATATAAAGGGATTAAAAGTCAAAATGAGTAGTTAATGATAAAAAAGTAAATTAACTCATGACATGTGACAAGTGGAGAGCAGATTGTCTTTATTTGTAAGATTTAATCCTTATAAAGGGATTACAAGTCAAAATAAAGAGTTAAGGGTAAAAAAGTAAATTAATTTATGACATGTGGCAAGTGGAGAGCATATTGTCCTTGAGTGTAAACTTTTGTCCTTAAATGTTCAAAACCAAATGTTGTGGAGTTTTTATGTGTTTTGAAATCCTATCAAGAGGGTATATGTAGTTTGCTATTAATTGAAAGCTAGCAGCCATCACATGCCCTTCTCTCCATTCAATCCTAGCCATGCACCATCATATTTTTCCCTTTAATCACAGCTATCTGTTCATCATCCACTTCTCCCTTGACAACCAGCCACACACCGAGACCACATATATATTCATTTGATCCCTCTCCCTTCAACATGAACAGTAGCTGCACACCCCCATTCTTCTTCTCATGGAGACCAGCCACCCCTCCTATTTTCTATTTACCATTTTTCTTTTCCTCACATTTCCACCATCAAATTTTCATCAATCTTTCAAGGGATTTCAAAGACCATCAAAGGGCTTCAAGTTTTGAGATTGGGTAAAGTTGGAAGCCATAAATCAAGGCTAGTCATAATCACTCCATAGCAATTTGTGACTTGTTCTTGTTACTTCTCACTCCTCTTCACCTTTACCTCTTTAATTGATGTACATTTTTGTTGATTTGTCGATGGGTTGTGAGTAGTCTCTTTAAGAAACTAGGGTTTAAGACCTAGCATGAATTTAATATAATAAATATGTTTTAATTTAATGGTTTTCAATTTTGTGTTCGGCATATGTTCTATTATATAATATTTGGCTTAGATGCATGATTAGGAGCTTGATTAACTCTTGAATGTGTAGATGAGCATGTCTAGAACAATTAGGAGACCTAATCACTTCTCTAATTTATGGCTATGACACTTGTTTAGAATATGATTAGTTACAATACCAATTTTGATTGTCGTATTAGCTAGCTTGGAAGCCTTGATTCTAGAACTCTTCGCCTTTTGGTGCAACTAGAGACCCTAACAAGGTTCTAGATTGTCTCAATTGAGTTTCTACGACCCTTGATCCGGAGTAGGAATACTCTTTAAGGAATCTAATGACCCATGAGCCTTGAAAAGCCTTGGGTACAGTTCTTAATGCCATCATGAATTGAATGACCATTGTCGGAACATATTTGTGCATTGAATTTGGCTAGAAGGATACCCTAGTGACCTAATTTCCATTTCTTAATTAGTTTCTATTATCTTTATTTTTAGTTGCAATTTTAATTTTCAATTGTCAATTTTATTTTCGCAATCAAAATCAAATTTTAAAAACAACTTTCATTGTCAATACCACTTGGTTGTCAGTTTCTGCATTCATTTGTGGTTCTCTTGACCCATTTTTGGCTTGGTTGTTCCAAGCCTGACATGTAAATAGCTTGGTGCTATTTTTTAGGTTTTATTTGTTAAATTTTTAGTGACCTAGTAATCAGGATAACCATGGATTGGAGTTAGATTTTCAATCCCCATGGTACGATGATTTCGGGTTTAAATATTTCATATTTCTTTGATGACCGTGCCCTTATTGCACGTAAGTTGTATTTAAGCACCAAATTAGGATGCTTTGGAGGACAT
Organism: Rosa x damascena; assembly: GCA_001662545.1. Classification (NCBI taxonomy): domain Eukaryota; kingdom Viridiplantae; phylum Streptophyta; class Magnoliopsida; order Rosales; family Rosaceae; genus Rosa; species Rosa x damascena. The sequence goes on along the minus strand of LYNE01001026.1, from coordinate 17,326 downwards.
GAAGAAAAGCTCACTATCTAGTTGGCAATGGTGCATGGACAGACCTGCACAGCATTGGTCAAAGTCACACTTTGATCCTAAATCCAAGTGTGATATTCTATTAAACAACCATTCTGAGAGTTTTAATAAAAGTATCCTACCAGCTAGGAAGAAGCCCATACTTAGTTGTTTGGAAGACTTCAGAGCTGCCACAATGGTGAGGTTAGCTAATAAAAGACAATCTGCCCCCTAATTGGAGGTGTAATATTGGCCAAGAATTGAAAAATAGCTCAAGAAGAATGCAGTGATTAGCCATGATTACAAAGCTATCAGTTCAAGTAATAACATCTTTAAGATTCAAGGCAGAGGTGTAGCATGTGCAAGTGGTGTGGTGGCTGCACATACAGTGTCATTGGAAGCAAGGACCTACACATGTAAGAGATGGGACATTTTTGGGGTACCATGTGGGCATGCAGTAGCTGCAATTCACTATAAAGGGTTTAGGCCTGATGATTTTGTGTATTAATACTTCACCAAGGACACCTACATGAAGGCATATGATCCCATTATGTTCCCAATAGCTTGAGTGGCTGAGTGGGACAAGATACATATAGGCCAATTACACCTCCTGTTTATAGGAGGCAACCTGGGATGCCCAAAATGTCAAGGACCAAAGAGCATGGTGAGTCATCCTTCCTCTTAGCTAATTTTAATTCTATTTTGTTGCGACTTTAATCCTGATTTTTGTTATGAAATGAGGCTATATATCTGACTTTGTTATACTTACTGCAACTGGTTTAAAAGGAGAAGTAGCCCCACCACATGGAACAGAGAAGTTACCTAAAGTCTATTACTCATAGGTCACTTATGGAATATGTAAGAAGAAGGGCCACAATAGGAGAACCTATAACATGAGGAATCAGGTATGGTTCTCCATATCATTTTGTAGGTTCACAGGTGATATGATTGGGAAAGCTAAATTATGTGTTGGGTCCCTTATGTGTTTTTGGAATTGCAGTAAGGTGAGAATGTGCAGTAGCAAGAAAATGAGGGAGTACAGTAGTAGAATCCTCAGGAAGCTGAACATGTCCAATAGTAGCACAATGAAACTTAGCATTTGGAGCCACAAGTTTCTCAGAATGTGCAAGACTCCCAGCAAGCTTATGTGCCAAGCTAGCAATCACAGACTACTACAGCTTCAGGAAGCTCCTCCATACCTGGTTTCACACACAGAAGGTTCAAAGCGCTTGGTCACAGAAAACCTAGACCAACAAATTCCCCTCCATCAACAGACAATGAATCTGAATAAGGTTTTATATCAAAATATAGTTTTTGGTATAGCTTGCTAGACAATGTTTGCTAAACAATGGTTTTGTTGGGTTTAATGCATCAAACAGATGTATTTTGTATGTTGTATTTGCCTTTAACTCTATGGAAACTCAAGCTCTGTTTCAGGTTATATGCATTTCAGTTTGTCATTTGTGGCCGGATGAATATTAGCCATTACATGTACTTATGTCCTGTCGGGCCAAAAACCTTAGGTACTAAACTGATATATAGTTTGGTCAACCTCCTTTTTCTTCAACTTTGGTGCCACATTCTAATTGTATGGCTGAGTAATTTGGGGGTAAATGTTGCTAAAGTCCTGTTAATGTTTAAGATTTGAGCGGTAGCCCAAGTCTTTGTTAACGCGGGTCCTATGGGCGGACTGTTACTTGCAGTGTTCTCAGAGGTTCCGCTATTTGTCAAATGAAATTCAAAGCTCCTCAGTGGGAGACCGTGCTAGGCGGTCTTCTCTTCTCCGATGCCTAAGTTAGTCAATGTATTTATGTTGACAGAATAACATAGGTAAGTAGTGAATGCATAATTAATGAGGAGAAAGGAGAGAACCTTTTATAAGTGAGGAAGAGGCTGACCTCTTCCTTGTTTTCGATGTGGGACTGATATACATCAGTTCCCAGTTTGTGGAGCTTCTGATGCTGCTTTGACGCTGCGAGTCAAAGGTGAGCTGGGGGGCTAACCAGGGCTTAGGCGGTAACCTGCTTGGTAGTGATTCTGTAGGTCATACCGTTGGAGGTAGTTGGTACTGCTGGTGTTAACATGAACGTGACTCATTCATAGCTAATTATGCTTGCAAATGCTCATGTAAGTACATGGGGAGTTGCCTGGCAGTTTCAAGCGTTACTTCCGCAAGACTTGCAAGAGCATAATTAGCGTCAGTGCGTTGTCAACCATGGACTTATTGAGCAAACGCTTTATACCCTATCGGTGAGCCCCTGCTAGACCCCCCCAGGGAGTCTCCCATTCCCCGGCGAAGATAGACCTCTATTTGGTCGGTATATTATTTGTTGAGGGGAAGCTGCGCTGAGCAGAGGGTGTTGGGTAGCGAGCCCAATCTTTGATACCCTAGCATCAGGGTCAACAAGCCTGATCAGGGCCGCCGAAGACTGTCGACATGTCCCTTTACTTGTTCCAAGGGACACATTGCTTGACTGCAACGTTGCGTGGCTGTCGTCGTCAGAGTGAGGCGTTGCCTCTGGAAGCGCAGTTGGTGGACATCCCGCCGCTAATAGGGAATGGTTTAGAAGTGTCATGGGGACTTGGTTTTAAGATCCGTGGGTGATATTGTATTTGGCGGAGAAGTTCCGCTAGCGAAGTTGCGCGTAGCGGGGACTCGCTTGCAAGATGAAAAAGGGAGAAGTTCCGCTAGCAGAGTTGCGCGTAGAGGAGATTCTCACTTGCAAGATGAAAAGGGAGAAGTTCCGCTAGCAGAGTTGCGCGTAGCGGGGATTCTCACTTACAAGATGAAAAGGGAGAGGTTCCTCTAGCGGAGACTCACTTGCAAGATGAAAAAGGGAGAAGTTCAGCTAGCGGAGTTAAGCTTAGCAGAGACTGTCTCGACAATTGGTGTGCCTACCTTTTGACTGTTACTTCGGATAGACGCTTCGTCTGACGGCGTTCGACACGTGGTCAACATGTACTGGGTTAGCGTGTGGAATAACGTCCAGCAGCACGCCCGTCTCCACGCCATTGATGCGAGTAATTATTGATTTTATAACCGAGGCGATGCCTCGGTTAATCCGAAGACTAAGTGCGATCGTGGGGCATGTGTGCGGCTGTTGTGAGATATCGTTTTTCAGTAAACGGCCTAGATTTGTTTGATGTTGACATAAAAGAGAGGGAAACCACAGTGGGTTTGACACTTCTACACTTTGAACCATTGTCATTGTCTTCAAGCTTCGCTCTGATATCCGAGAAGACGATTCTACAATTCCATGAGGTTATCGATCTTTGGAGGACGAGGATCTGCTGAAGCGAAGACGAGCATCCCCAAGCGAACCAAAGTTTGTATCTTTGAGGTTGGTAGACTGAATCTCATCCCTGTTGTATTGGGTTTTTAATTTTTGTTTACTTCTGTCTATTTCTGCTTTTGCTATTTGAATTAAGGTTTGTTATTCCCTGGTGTGTTTGAGGGTCTAGAATGGGTTTTGGGGATTGGTGTATGTTTGACAGGGGGTTGGGGTTTGTGATGGTCGAATCTGGGTTTTGAGTGTGTGCGTTTTGTTCTTGTTTTGGTATTTCTGGGTTTTGTCGTTCTTGATGTTCTTAACTGAAAATTGGTGTGGGGATAGCTTAGATCGATGTTGAACTAAATGGCCTGGGTTTTAGGGTTTGGCATGGCTAGCGTTATAAAGATCTCCAGCAGTGAGAATTCCGGGTCTGACGTATCCCTCAGTGTGGCGGATAGGATCTTTATTGACTCATTGTGTCCATCTACCCATGCAGGAACCTCACTGTCTAACCCGTTAGACATCGAGCCGCTACAGACCATACCTGCGGACGTTGCAATGGGTCATGCTGGGCATCCAGAGAGTTCTAGGGCAAGGAAGGATGTTGCCGGCCACCAAAGGTGTGAGGAGAGGCTAGCGAGCAATAGCGCTGCTAGCGGCTCCGCTAAGGATGGCGAGGCTGGCGAAGAAGACGTTGAGTCAGCGTGGGTCCTCCGGGACGGTACTGCTGTTGATGAGGCTGAAGGGCAGGTGACTGCTGTTGTCGTCAACCGCGTGAAGCGTGTACTTCTACTGCCTGGTGTGGTAAAGTTGCGTCCGCCGAACGCTGATGAGAGAGCTTCCTTTCTGCCTGCGGGGTACGCTGCCGTTCACGAGGCCATATTCCTCCAAGGTGTCACCTTTCCGCTACTCCCCAACCTTCAGATCCTGGTATGCGAGTTTGACCTCGCCTTCGATCAAATTTACCCTAACATGTGGCGGTTGCTGCTGGCGCTGAATTCTTTTTGGTGTTTATCCGGGTGCGAAGGGCCAACCGTGGCGGAGGTGCTGCATTTCTACGAACTTGTGTACATGAGGCGACAAGGGTGTAACGGACAAGTGAACCTCACTCGCCGACAGGGGGCACCCAAGCTGATAGAGAATCTGAAAGATTCGATGTCTCCCTGACGGGCGACCTTTTGCGTGGCGACCTCGGGGTGGAAATATGACGCCGGAGCGAATGACGAGGCTCTGACGTATAGGATTAAGTCGGAGTTCCAGCCAATCACAGGTTGTTGGTAGTCGCCACTGACCGTAGCTGGTGAGAATTTCTTAAATGATATTCCTGTATTTTGCTTTTTCCTAATCATTTCTTTATTTTTATGTGCAGCGGGTCTTCGTTTCACTTTTGACTCGTGAGGACCAGTGCCGCGTGGCGAGGATACAAGGCTGTTGGCAGAATCACAACCTGCTCGATCTTCGTCTGCTCACCAGGTGGGAGTTGTTGGTAGATCTGATGCTGACACGCGCCGTTGGTAAGCATTTTCCGCCGACTTGTCCTCTTACTGTTTGTGTTCCATGCTGACTATTGATATTGTTCAGATTCACCGCCAGCAGAGCTGGAGTTTGAAAAATCAATGGAGCGAGCGGAGCTGGATGATTTCCTGGAGGGCATGTACTGTGCAGCAGACCACCGTAGATCAGCAGACTCTGGCGGTGACCCTTCAAAAACTCTAGTGGTGCTGCCCATGCCCCACCACTCACACATCCTTGCCTCTGGCCAGGAGGAAAGGCCGATTGGAGGTGGCGCCAAACAAGGGCCTGTCCGCGGGAGCCAAGTTGCTGTTGCTCCTGCCAGGACCAAGAAAGTTGCTGCCCAGCGGCGAGGGCCCCAAAAAGAGAAAACGATGCAGCAGCCGGTCGTTACCATAGCAGGTTTGGAGCCGTAGGCGCCGCTGGTGACACACGAGTGGTTCTGTAGAGTAAGCGGTGGCAGAACGACAATGAGGAAGAGGAGGAAGAGGTAGACGATGATGTAACCATCGGGGCCCGTCAGCAGAAGAGGGCGAGGAAGGACGCTCCTCCAGTGACTGTGGCAGTTGCTGGGGAAGATCCTCAGGCTGGGCTAGACTCGTTTGCCTGCTATGCCGAATTCTTGACCGAGTCCGAGCGTGAGTTTCTCTTCCACCTCTGTGAGCGGCTAGGATTTGGAGGATTGGATGGGACTGTCCGCCCGACCGCTGTTGAACAGTCGCCATTTACTTCGGCATTTGGACATCTATCCCTCAGGTTGTAGGAGTTGTTCCTTGACTCGGGTCGAACGGCAGTTGAGGGAGCAGATCAAGGGTCTCTAGATGGAGTTGAAGGATGCCCAGGGCAAGCTGGTGGATGTTGAACGACACCTGACCAAGGTGAAGTATGATGCCCTGGATGCCCGCGGCAAACTGAAGGTGGCCGTCGAGCGGCACGTTGAGAGGAATGACCAAATATCTCACCTGGAGCAAGACATAGCTCTGCTGAAGGATCAGTTGGCGGTGAAGGAGAAGAATGTTGAAATCCTTCAGCGGGAGCTGCCAAGGGCTCAGAGCTGAAGAAGCTGGAGGATATGGTCGCTCGGCTGCAAGATGAACTGAGCTGCGTCGAGGCCACTGCCATGGAGGTGTTTAAGCAGTCTGCAGCCTACAAGCAAGCCCTGACCGAGGCGGCGAAGGCTAGTGCTGCTTCGAATTTGGACCTATTGAATAAGAGGGCGCCATTGACTGGGTCAAAGTGTAGCAGTCTGTGAGTACGTCTACGCAACCGCCAGTGCCGGCAGGAGGGCTTGCCGCTGATCAAAGGGGTGGAGCTCTCTCTGGTAGTGGAGATAGTGATCATGGTCCGGCGGACGATTCTCAGCGGACTCCACCTCCAACTTAGTCTGAAATTTCCTATGCTGATTTCATGGCCGCCCACACCCAAGCGGGTGGTACAATGGTGACGCCGAGCCCTACTGCTCGTGGGTCTGACCAGACGAGCCGCTTGGTCGGGAAACAACCACCGTTGGAGAGTGAGAATGTTGCCGCTGCTCCTGAGAATCCGTGAAGAGTGCTGCACAACTTTTGTAATGCCGCTGAGGCTCTTCTTTTTTTTTTTT
>LYNE01001026.1:0-10915 GCA_001662545.1 Rosa x damascena | reverse complement strand
TTTTTTTTTTTTTTTTTTTTTAAAGTGCCGCTAAGGCTTCTTTTGTAACGTTGACAATATTTTTGGGCGAGGTGTCCCGACCCTGAATATACGAAACATTGTTCTTGGAACCTTTTTGCAAATGTAATTGCAAATGAGGATATGATTGCTATAAATGTGTTTGTGCCGCTAGAGTTTTGACTTGGGCTTTTGTCAATCAACTAAACATTAAAGGAATTAAAATTATTCCAAGTGCACGATGTAGCGGACGTAGTCCGCCGAATGTTGTTGGTGTTGCCAGTTAATTCTTGTGCTTGGACATGGTGACAATGATTTGAATAATTCCTCGTTTCATTGATAGCTGATAGATCAGTGTTGTCAATTTTAATTTAGTACTCGCACGTGAACGAATCAATTGTAGAATAAATGTGCAAGCACGAGGTCATTCCCACAAGGACTGATTGAGACAATTTTGTTATGACAAATGTGCTATACTTAAGTGAAACAAACTGATTTTTATGATGTGATTGAGGGTTAAACAGAAAATTAAAGAAATAAAAACTGAAATTAAAGACAAGAATGTGCAATGAGATTTTTTTAGAGTTTGAGAACAGATTATGAAGATGCTAAAGCATTGAATCCACCACCTAATACTCCTATCCTATTCTCTAGTTGATAACAATTGAATTCCCTATATATCATGCTAAAGATTTCCGTACATAAGCTTTATTGATCCTAGACATATGCCAAAGTTCTTCTAACCTATGAATTCCAACTTATTGATCCTGTATAGAACTCAAGTAGCCAAACTATAATTAATTCACTCTACTTAATGATCAGGTTCAAGCCAACATGTTCAACTCCATTAAGCACAAAAGAACTAGGAAATCATGCAAACAAGAATATCGACTATGATCAAGCACTTGTATTCTCAATTCACAACTCTTTAATCACAACTTTTGGCACCCTAGAAAACATCTACTCATTGATCAAGCATCATGTTCTCCAACCAAATAACTCATAAACAAAACCTAGGTCTTATTGATCCCGAGCAAAGATTTTTAATAAAAGTTCTATTGAAACGGTGATTAAGAGTTTAACATAGAAATCCAGTAATTCAATAGCAAACCAACTAAACAATTAGAATAGTCATACTAGGGGCTTCATCTCAGCCCTAGCCTAGAAGTTTAGCAATCCCTAACTATGAAAAACATGACTAGAATCAAAGAAAACATGAAACAAACAATGGAAGAATTAAGGAACTCGGAACCAGCGATGGTGAGAGCTTCTCTTCTCCTTGTTCTCTGCGGAATATTCTGCCTCTTGTTGTCTCTAGACGTTCTAGGTTTTCTGCCTTCTACGTTCCTTTTAATTCCTACTTGACTTGGGCTTCTTAGGTCTTCTAGTCCAACTTGGAATATCTTTCTTCTCTCCAAAGAAACGCAGGGTTATTAAAGTCAATGCAAGAAATTACTCCAAATATGTCAGACACATTCAGTCTTGTTCCATTCAAGTGCCAAGAACAACGGACTTGGGCCTCACAAGTCAGATTTCGAAAATCCGTCAGAATCTGTCTTCCTGAACTAGGTTCACTAAAATCATCATAACTTGCTCCATAAGAATGCGAATCCACTTCCGTAAAATTTCTCAGAAATCTAACATCCTTATTTTTCCAGTGGTATAAGGCTCGCCTGCTAATTCCTTGTGAGAAGGTACAGTTTAATCTGTGAAGTTGACGCAAAGCAGAGACAATTCTGGACACTCAGGATAGCAAGCACCCTTTCAATCCTGCGTTTGACTTTAAGCTCCAAATCTTTCTTTTCTCTAGTTTAACCTACAAAACACAAACACAAAGTAAATGACTCAAAAATAATAAGAACTAAGCCTAGAATCCTACGTTTAAGGGTATAAAAATGTATGAAATTATGTGTCTATCAATCAGCATTTACAAAAGCGGGGTTGTACCTGTTGGGTAGCTTCCCTTAGCTAAATATTGAACAAAAATTTAGCTAAGTCAAGAGACTCTTGGGTAGTGGCATGACTATTTGTAATAGTATCGAAGGTGTTCGGTATTCCAAGGGTGGCTCGTCGTGACCCCATCCTTGTCTATTAAGTAGAAGGTGTTGGGGCTAACGACTTCCACAATTTTGTCTGTTCCTTCCTAAGTTGGGCGGAGTGTCGTTGGCGGCGGAATAACCTCCTTCATTATCCAGTCCCCCAGTTGGAGGTTTCAGGCTTTGACCCTGGCGTTGTAAAACCATGATACTCATTGCTTGTTTTGCAAGTTGTGCAAATGGGCCTTGTGGTGTTTCTCCTCGAGGAAGTCCTTGTCGAGGTTGACGCATTCATCATTGGTCTCTGAGCAATAGCCCTCGAATCTAGCGGTAGGTTGGGTAACTTCAATTGGTAGGAAGGCCTCAGTTCCAAACATCATGTAGAATGGTGTTTCACCGGTGGCGGAAGTTGGCGTAGTCCTAATGGCCCACAGAACTTCCGGCAGCTTCTCTGCCCATAAACCCTTGGCGTCGTCGAGTTTCTTTTTGAGCAACTTCTTGATTATCTTATTTGCTACTTCAACTTGGTCATTGGTTTGGGGGTGAGCAACAGATGCAAAACTCATCTTGGTGCCCAGGTTAGCGGTGAAAGAGATGAGTTCCTTGTTGTTGAACTGTGTGTCGTTGTCTGTGATGATCGTGTGGGGGATGCCGTAGCGGCAGTAGATGTTATTCAAGAGGGAGTTACCTTGGCGGTAGTTATTGCAGTCAGCGGTTCCGCATCTATCCACTTGCTGTTATAGTCGATGGAGACGATAATATATTTGAACTAGCCCTTGGCGGTTGGGAATTTCCCAAGCAAGTCCAAGCCCCACGTGGAGTGGATCCATGGGCCAATGATGATGGACATGGATTCCGCCGGAGCGTGGGGGAGGTCAGCGCGTTGTTGACACTTGTGGCAGGATCTGGAGACCTTTCTGGCGACGTCGCCAAGCGTGGGTCAAAAGTAGCCATATCGCATTGTGCGATTGGTTAGAGACCTGGTGCCTGAGTGGTTTCCACATTCCCCGGTATGTATCATGGCAAGAACGATCTTTCCCTCCTCTCGGGTCAGGCACCAGAGGTTGGGATGGGTGAACCCTTGGCGGTAAAGTTTGCCATTCTGGATGTTATAGTGGGTTGCCCTCCACTTAAGCTGCGCCTTCCCTCGATCTTGTCAGTGGGCAGTGTTCCATTGCGCTTCTACTCTATGATTTCATCCATCCAGCTGGGATTGACCTCAATATTGAAGATTTCTGTCAGGGTTTTGGTGATGCTTGGCTTATCAAGGCACTCCACCCTTGTGTCCGCTGGACTTTGGTGTGGTTGGGCGGTTTCTAGTCTTGCTAGTGAATCAGCCTTGGCTTTCTTTTCCCTAGAAATCTGTGTGATGGTGTGAAATTTGAATTTTTTGAGTAGTGTCTAGACGTACCCCAAGTATGCAGCTAACTGCTGGTCCTTAGTCTGGAAGCTGTCGTTGACCTGGTTAACGACTAGTTGAGAGTCGCTTAATATGTTGACACTATCAGCTCCTAAGTCGATGGCGAGGAGTAAGCCAGCAATGAGCCCTTCATACTCCTCCATGTTGTTTGAGGCTTTGAAATTGAATTTTGAAGTGTATTCCACGTTTAGTCCCCTTGGTCCAGTCAAGATGACTCCGGCGCCGTAGGCCTTGGCCCATGCGGAGCTGTCTACGTGGAGGTTCCAGTCTGACTACTGCTGGGGGGCTGGCTCCTCAGCGGTTACCAATTCTGTGCGGGCCTCCTGTGTCCCTAGGTTGGGTTCATCTTGACGCTTGGTGAGCTCAGAGATGAAATCTGTCACCACCTGGCCTTTCATGGCAATCCTTGGCTTATAGTCAATGCGAACTCGCTGAATTCTATGGCTTACTTGCTGAGGCGCCCAGAGTGTTCAGGGTTTTGCATTACCTGCTTCAGTGGTTGGTTTGTTAAGACATGGATGGTGTGGGCCTGGAAGTACTACTGCAGGCGCCTAGAGGAGACAATGACTGCCAGAGCGAGCTACTCCAGGGGAGTATATCTTGTCTCTGCCCCATTCATGCCCCGACCGGTGTAGAATACTGGGAGCTCATCCTCCTGGTCCTCTCGTCATACAATGGCACAGCTAACTGCTGACGGTGATACCGCTAGGTAAATGTACAATACCTCCCCCTGCACAGGGATTGAAAGAAGTGGGACTGCTGCTAAGCATTCCTTCAAACTTTGGAACGCCGCCTCACAGTCTGGGGTCCAGTTGATTTCTTTCTTGTGGGTCATCTTCAGGACTTTGAAAAATAGAAGGCACCTGTTAGTGAGTCTGGAGATGAACCAGGACAGAGCGGTTAGTTTGCCTTGAAGGCTCTGAACGTGCACCTTATACTCAGGAGCCTTCATGTTGAGGATGGCTTGCACTTTATCAGGATTGGCCTCTATGCCTCGTTCACTGACGATGTAGCCCATAAATTTACTAGCGGTGACGCCAAAGAAACATTTTTCTAGATTGAGGCGCATACCATAAGCCAATAGAATGGCGAATATGATTCTGAGGTTTGCCACGTGTCTGCTGGCTTTGATGCTTTTGACTAACATGTCGTCTACGTATACCTCTATGATTTTTTTAAGATGCTCAGCGAATATGGCATTCATCAACCGCTGATAAGTTGCACCGGGGTTCTTCAAACCAAAGGGCATGACATTGTAACAGTATAGGCCCTTGTCGGTGATGAAGGTGGTGCATTCTTGGTCGCCGGGGTGCATCTTAATCTGATTATAGTCGGAGAAAGCGTCCATCATGCTAAGTAGCTCGTGCCCAGCGGTTGTATTGACCAGTTGATCGATACGGGGTAGCGGGAAGCTCTCATTGGGACATGCCTTGTTAAGACCTTTGAAGTCGACACATATCCGCCACTTTCCGCTAGGCTTCTTGACCATGACCAGGTTGGAGATCCACTGAGGATAGTTAACCTGGCGGATGAAGCCAATGCCCTGCAGTTTAGCGACCTCTTCCCCTATTGCCCGATATCTTTCTTCATCGAATGCCCTACACCACTGCTTCACAGGATAGAACGAGGGTTTGATACTCAACTTGTGTGTGATGATCTTAGGAGAGATGCCCGGCATATCAGAGTAGGACCATGCAAAGATGGTGGCTTTATCACGTAGAAACTGTGTGAGTTCAGCCGCTACCTCTGGGTCTAGCTGAGCGCCGATGTGGGTTGTCCGTTCAGAATGGTCGTCGGAGATGCTGATAACCCTCAACGATGTTTCTGGGTTGACAAGCTCCTTTCTCACATATTTCTCCTCGTCTTCCCTAGGATCCTCAAAAATGTTAGCCGCTGGCACATGGTTTCCCACCGTAAGGATCTTATGTCGTCGTGTTGATCGAGCCACAGTTGTTGAATAGCACTCCCGTGCTAGCTGCTGGCTTCCCCTTACACAACCTGTGCCGTTGGGCGTGAGGAACTTAATGAGGAGCATGTAACCGGCGATGATGCACTTAAGTTTTTTGAGTGCCGGTCGACCAATGATGGCGTTATACAAATTGAAATAGTCGACAATAATGAACTCTATATGAATCTCCGCCGTACATGGGCGGGTGCCGATGACTAAGCGCTTGTAATCAGAACCTAGCAATCGCGTGACATCGCAGGAGAAGCTGAGCAGGGGCTAATGATCTTGGAGCAATTTTCTGTTCCGCTAGAGTTGGTTGTAGGAGCCATTGAAGATGACATTGACAACGGATCCGCTGTTAACCACGACCCTTCCCACTGACCACCTGTCGAGCACGGCGTCGATCAAGAATGGGTCATCGTGGAGGAAATGCACTCCGCACTCCTCCTCCTCCCAGAAGGTGATGGGTCCCAACTAGACTTTGGGAGTTTGGCGGATCTCTCATAGCGGATGCTGCAAATTTCTTTGGGGTCGTTAATGCGTGCATAGCGCTTTCTCGCCCTATGAGACATGTTGGTGATTGGAACACCGCCGTCTATGGTGTTGATGCGGCGCATGGGTTCGATGTTTGGCGACCACGAGTGGTGGTTGGCACACCTTGAATTGTTCTATCTTGCCATCACGGTACAAAGTCTCAATAGCGGTTTTGAGAGCATTGCAGTTGTTGGTGTTGTGGCCGCTGTCCTCATGGTATTTGCACCACTTGCAAGTGTTCCTGGGCTTCCCCACCCTTGGGTATTTTCTTGGGGGTGGTGGTGGAATCTGGTTTTTGCACTGGTCGTATATGTCCTCATACGAGGCCGTGAGGACTGAAAATACTGCGTACCGCTAGGAGGACTCCTTCTGTTTGTTACGGTTATCCCAATGGGATGAGCAGTTGCCCTTGTTGTAATGTTGGTCCTTCTACCACTTGCTCTGATTGTTGCCCTGTTGCCACTCTCTCTTCTTGTCAGTTGGCGGCGTAGCGGAGACTTTGTTAGCAGTCTCTTGGTGGCTGGAGGAGGGCTGAGTGGACTTTGCCGGTGTTGGCGGTGATGGTGGGGTTTCTCCATATGTGATGAATTTTGCTTGTGCATGGATGACCGCCTCGCCCATGACATGGTCATATGCGGCATTTGGGTGAATGTAATTGAGGTGGTAGAGAAATGGCCCCTTGAGGAGTCCTTGCTTGAAGGTTGCTAGCGCTATTGTTTTGTCAAGATCGCGACACTGAGATGCTGCCGCCCGTCACCTGGTGACAAATGCCTTCAACGCTTCCCCGGCACCCTGTTTGACGTTGAACAACTGACTTGTGTTGTGATGTCCGGCGGCTAGGAGGATGAACCGAGAGAGGAAAACATTTAATAGTGCCTGAAATGAGTCGATGGATCTCAGTGGGCAATCAAATAACCAACTCATAGCCTCATTATCCAATGTTTCGCTGAACAAGTGGCAGAGGGTGGCGTCATCAAATCTCTTGATGTTAGTGACTTTTTTGAAGGTGTCCATGTGAACGAAGGGGTCAGTCATGCCGTTGTAATATGACATCTTCGGTGTCTTTGCATATGCTGGTTTGATGACTTGCAAGATCTTAGCAGTGAATGGTCCTGGTCTAGACGCAAAGAGCGGATTTGGGATTGGCACTGGGGCGTCTGCCTCTGCCCAGATTAGCTTTTGCTCTAATTGCTGCATCCTCTCTAGGATTAGGGTGGTTGTGTCGCCAGTGGGCCCTGCCTGGAGATTTTGTCGAACCAGCTCCTGCTTGGGGACAGGTGGATTGCCCTCAGTCTTGGTTTAGTTGCCGAGCGGTTGGTGTGCGGTTGTGACTCCGCCTCCTGTTCCATCATTAGGTGGGGCAGGGGAGGTGGGCCCATTCCCAATAGTTCTGGTGGGTTCAGCGGTACCCGCATCTGTATGATTGGTACTGGTATCAATCCATCGGTATTGGGTTGACTGCGTCTGGTGCTCCGCGATTGCTCCATCTGCGCTGGGTTAGCGTTTGACTGCAGCACCCTTTTCAGTTCGTCGAATTTTGACATCAGCGTGGCCACCTGCTTTTGGGCCTCAACCTTCTCTCTGCGCTCTTGTTCCCTATTTGCCTTGTGGAGGTCCGCCAATGCCAGCTCATACATAGTGGCCAGATCCTGACCCGGCGGGTGACTGCTGCCTGGTCGCTCATTCGCTGCAGTTTGGGTCAACGGGATTTGGGACGAGCCATGGGGTTCCACGCTAGGGTTGACCGGAGTGCTGAATAGTGCTCGGTTAACGTTACCCGCTGGGTTATCGTTAGCTGCGGGGTTGGTGGGATGGGGGTTGGCAGATTGATCCGCTTGCTCCTCAGTGTTTCCCGCGCTACCGTTAGTCATGGTGATTGTTGTGGTGGGATGACCTTTTGTTCAATGATTCCCACAGACGGCGCTAATGTTAATGTTTAAGATTTGAGCGGTAGCCCAAGTCTTTGTTAACACAAGTTCGATGAGCGGACCACTACTTGCAATGTTCTCAGAGCTTCCACTACCTGTCAAATGAAATACAAAGCGGCGTCAGAGGGAGATCGCGCTGGGCGGTCTTCTCTTTTACGATGCCTAAGTTAGTCAATGTATTTATGTTGATAGAATAACAGTAGGTAAGTAGTGAATGCGTAATTAATGAGGAGAGAGGATAGAACCTTTTATAAGTGAGGAAAAGGCTGACCTTTTCCTTATTTTAGATGTGGGACTGATATGCATCAGTTCCCAGTTTGTGGAGTTTTTGATGCTGCTTTGGCGAGGCGCTTGGCGACGCGTCAGCAGTGATCTGGGGGCCAGCCAGGGCTTAGGCTGTAGCCTGCTTGGCGGTGATTCTGTAGGTCATATCGTTGGCGATAGTTGGTACCGCTGGTGTTAACATGAGCATGGCTCATTCATAGCTAATTATGCTTGCAAATACTCATGTAAGTACAAGTCCAAAAAACAATCAGGCGGCAAAGTATGACTGGAAATTTTGGCGAGACTAAGTGAAAGGACGAAAGTACCCTAAAATTGCCAGTTGGCAAGCTCCGTAACGATGGTAACGACCGTATGTACCAATTCTTGATCGGGCTAAAAACCTTAGGTACCATATTGATATTTTTCAAACATGAGGTACCAAAAGTTATAAGGAGGCAAATATCGGTCACCGTACTGACCATTTCCCCCCGTTATTAAAGAGAAGGATGAAAGAGAGACATCTTGTGAGTTACAATATTATTGTGTACTTGACAAATAAGGTCAAAAAGAAGAAAAATGAAAAAACTATAATCTGTCATATTTATTTTATTGTCTTGAGTTTTCATTGATTGAAAATAAATATCAATTTTTGACATTTTGACACTTAAATCCTCTGCTATATATGGTCATAATACGGGCCAAACTAAAACTAACACAATTATCTTACTACATACAAAATGCCACTTACAATTATAAACTTTTATGATCAGACAATAAAAATGGGATAATAAACATTTACACAATTTTGGGGTTAATTAACCCCACTTATCCAAGCACTCTAAGAGATTGCCCACTTACACAATATTATACATATATATACACACACACACATACACAACCTTGCTCAGGTGCAGATATCCGCACATAAGCAAAACGTACGGATTTCTCATTTTTACCCACTTTCCGATCATATTTTCACATCTTAACCGTTCAGTTTTTAGATCCTAATATATAGATCATCTCTACAAAATTTCACCCAATTTAATGATCGTTAAGGCATCCAAAACTGCAATTTATACGAACCGAATCTGTCGAACCGGAACCGTTCGTGTTTAAAATGGTAAATTACAATTTTCGATGCCTTAACGATCACCAAATTGGCTGAAAATTTTCATAAGTGATCTATACATTATGACCTAAAAATTGAACGGTTAAGATGTGAAAATATGATAGTAAAGTGGGGAAAAACTGGAAATCCGCACCTTTTGCTTAGGTGCAGATATCCACAGCCAAGAAGGGCCGTATATATATATATATATATATTTATTTATTTATTGCCCTAATACCCGATTAAGTTATTTTTTATATTCTTTTTTATTTATTTTTAGGATAATTTTGCCCTCTCTTCCTTTATCACTTAGACAGAGACTTTGCCGAACTCCGGTAGGCTGTAGCGGGATTCCAATGACCGGCCGCATGATTCCTTTGACCGACCCCCAGATTTCGATGACCGACCACCAGATTCCGTTGACCAGCTGCCGGATTCCGGTGATCTGACTAGTGACCGAAATCCGGCATCCAACTTTATTGCCCCCAATAATCTTATTATTACCCAGCAATAATCTTTTTATTGGCCCCAATAATCTTATTATTGCTTTCCAATAATCATTTTTTCGCCCCCCAATAATCTTATTATTATCCCCCAATAATCTTATTATTGCCTTCCAATAATCATTTTTTTGCCCCCCAATAATCTTATTATTATCCAACCAAATCATAATAAACAAAACAATCACTACTAGCAACATCCCATATTGAAATAAGCCAATTTTTTGGAGAAACAAACCACCGCAACAACATGGACGACGTTGGAGTCCTCCTACAGATTTTACCAGAAGAGGGGGAAAAAAAGAAGAAATAAAGAAGAAGAAGAGAAGCCTGAACGATGGAGTCAAAGCCCGGACCTGAACTCCAACCTGCCGGAGCTACTCAATTCTCTGGAAAAGGCACACCCAGCCCCCCTCTCCTCAGCTCTCTCCTAGAATCCAATCACCAACGTCAGCGAAACCATCACCGATTCCGACCCTTCCAACTCCTTTGTCTTGTAGTCCTTGCTTCTACGATCGAAAGCGATCACCGAAGTCGGAGACACCATCGACTGGGAAGCCTTAAGCTCTTTCGAAAATGTTTTCATCAGTGAAACCATGAGCTTAGAGGGGGCGAAATCCAAGGAAACTTGGGAAAGCAGAGTAGGTGAGAGTGGAGTGAAGGAAGAAGGAAGTGGGCTTGGGGAGAAGGAAGGAAGGAGGCATGGAAAGTCTCCGGTGAGAGAAGAAATCGGTGAGGGGGGAGGAGAGAGAGAACAGATCGAAGAGGGGAGGGGGGAGAGAGAGAGAGAGAGAGTCTGAGATATATATATATATATATATGTGAGTGTAATTTATTAATTAAAATGAGGACAATACTGTCAATAGATATTAGATTGGTTAGTGGAGTATGTGGACAATTTTTAAGCTAAAATTGTGTAAATGGTCATTATCCCAATAAAAATTGGGAAGAGAATCCTCTCCTGAGCTAGAAAACACTACTACAAAAATTGAATCAGACGACGGCTAAAAACGGTCGTCTGATATGGAGGTAAAGCGTCGTCTATCGAGGCGCCGTCTGATGAAGATCTATTGTAGGGAACCGTCGTGTGAAGAGCTCGACAGCATGGCGCGCAGCATGTTGGCAGCATGTCGACAACATGTAGGCAGCCTGTCGACAGCATTAGCTATTGTGTGAGTGT
>LYNE01001025.1:77109-87497 GCA_001662545.1 Rosa x damascena | reverse complement strand
CTAAATAGAAAGTGTACACTGTTTCTGCTACCACCACTGAAGCTATAAGCCCTGCATCTATGTTTTGGTTTTCTCGGAGAAATTAATCAACAAAGGGATTAAAAATAGTTCTGGTTCCAAATGTTTGGAGACTTCACGTAGATTATGATCTCTGATGCCAATGATTAGAAAGGCAACCTCCATTTTCATTAGTAGCAGTGCTCTACTGCTTTACAGCATCTACTCTTTAAAATTGGGAATTTTGTGGAAGGAAAACCCAAATTGGTATAATAATCAAACAATCAAAAGTCAGTTACCCTAAAAAAGAAAAATCCAATAGGTGGAGACAAAAGTGGCATCTTGTTTCTGTCATAGTAGTATACCAAAAGTATCAAGATCAATAATTGTTATGTATTAGGAGCCAGACACTTAAATAGTTGACAGTGTCAGAAGCAATAAGAATCAATAAGAATAATGTTGAGTTGGTGTGCAGAACCACTTATCAGTATTTCAAGCTTTCTTTCTGTGTTCCTTCTGTTAGGTCTCATTAAGATTCTTCACAAGCTATGGTGGACTCCAACTCGCATACAGAAATCGTTGGCTTCTCAGAGAGTCGAAGGCCCTTCTTACAGACTTATCCATGGAAACAGCAAAGAAATCTCCAACATGAGAATTGAAGCCATGAGCAAGCCCAAAAGTTTAACCCATGACATATTTTCTCAAGTTCAACCTCATACTCACTCATGGAGAAAAATATATGGTATGTGAAAGCTCTTCATTTACTATTTTTTTTCTTTAAATAAATCTGAGTTAGGACCAAGATAAATTTTGGTCAACTTTTGTAACAGGGAAGAATTTTCTCCAATGGTATGGCTCTCAAGCTCAGTTGCTTATTATGGAACCTGAATTGTGCAAAGAGAACAATAAAGACAGAACTTTCACAAAAAGGGAACCCCAAAGCTTTGTGAAGAAGGTATTAGGAGATGGTCTTGCTGCAACAACCACCCAAGCTGAAAAATGGGCAAAAGTTCGAAAAATAGCTAACCATGCTTTCTATGGAGAGAGCTAAAAGTAAGTACAGTTATTGATAGTAGTTCTTGCTAATTAAAAGTTCATTACTAATTGCAGAGTGTTTTTCTTTCACTAGAGTATGATTCCAGTAATGATAGCTAGTACTGAGACGATGCTTGAGAGGTGGAAAAATCATGAAAGAGAAGAGATTGAGGTGGTTGAAGAATTTAGGTTGTTGACTTCAGAAGTGATGATCTCAAAAACAGCATTTGGCAGCAGCTACTTAGAAGGGCAGAACATTTTTGAGATGTTAATGAAGTTGTACTCCTTAATATCCAGAAACTTTTTTTGAAGTCAGGGTTCCAGTCATCAGGTAACTTCTGTAAGATTAAAATGGACATTATCATTTAAGTTCAATAAAGTACTCGGCAACTTGTCATTCACTTGCAGAATAAGCAATCTAGTGACTTGAATTCCAGATTGCCTATACCTTGAATTCCAGGGATCTGAAATGATCTGATTATTAGGTCAAGCACTAGTAATATACATTTAAGTATATATGATTCCATACTAATTAGCTTCCTTTATGGGAGGAGGCTAATGATAACCAAGAAAGATAGTCCATGTTCATTGCATTGATCAATGCTTCAATCACTCTGTGAATCAATGGCAGATCCTAAATCAAAGAGTATTGACTTACTGATTGTTATCAGTTTATTGTATATGCTTTCAATTCCATATATTCTGTAAATCAAACAATTAGTTCTTACCTTAGATAGAATATAGTCCTTGTATAAATCTAGGCATTGTACTGTAAAGGAATCATCCAATTCAAACATATTATTCCCATCTATCCTCTGTTCTTTAGCTAAACCCTAGTTGAACCATATATAAACCCGGTCCTGCACTCTCTCTGATATCAGTTACTTAGAATCTTGTCCCCTAAGAGAGATGCAGTTAGTAAGCAGTGCAGAAGATCAGTGTTTGAGATCAATGGCCTCTTTAGGTTTGTTGATCTTCTTATACACTCTGTCGCATTTAAGTTACTTGTGTATGTTCATATATTTGTATTGTGCATTGTATCTGTTTCATCTTGTGTGTTGATTCCTTGTACTATTTGGAAAACAGTATTACAACTTCTTCTTAGAATTGGGAAACAAACATAATGCTAGCCTTTTGTTATGTTTTTCATCCATTTTAGATGCATAACTACTTGGCTGTTCTGAGATTAGGCTTGTTATGCAAGGAAGCCATCTTTCATTTCTTTCCCATCTTATGCAGCAAAATGCTATTCGCAACAGATATACATTGTAGGTTGTCTATTCTCACTTCTCAAGTATAATGTTTCGTTTGATTTTGCAGCAAGTTTTTTAAATCTCCTGATGAACTCGAATCACAGAAGCTTGAGAAAGGAATACGCAATTGTATCAATGAAATCATTAAGAAACGTGAAAAGAAGGCAATGAGTGGAAAGGAAGACAGCTTTGGGAGTGACTTTCTTGGATTACTTTTAAAAGCTCATCGCGATTCCAATAAAAACCAGAGGATTTCAGTGGATGATTTAGTTGATGAGTGCAAGACATTTTACTTTGCTGGACAAGAGACCACTAATACTCTGCTCGGGTGGACCGTGTTTCTTCTGGCACACCATACGGATTGGCAAGAGAAAGCAAGGAAGGAGGTCCTGCAATTATTTGGCAAAGAAACACCAAATCCTGATGGCATTGCCAAACTAAAAACAGTAAGAAATTCAAGAACTCAATGAATTGTTTATGAAAGGAGTACCAATGCTCGGTTTAAGTTATATGTATATCCTGAGTGTCTAAGGTCATATCCTCCAATCATATCCCTTGTAAGAAAGGTTTTTTTTTTAAAGCTTGGATAGGTGAGGAAGAGATCCTTCCTATCCTCTTAAATGAAGAAAAGGAAAACAGAGTACAAAGGAGGGGGACCAAAACCAAAACCTCCCAACTAAATCAGAAAAATGAAACATGAAACTAAAGAAAACGAAAGTTCGGAAGACCCAAGTGGTCTCTGTTACAATGTGCAAGTATACAGGGTGGAGCAGAGTCCCACCAAATCAAGCTTGTAGAATTAGTACCAAAATTCGCTAATGCATCAGCAACTTGATTACCTTCTCGAAATATGTGAGATGAGCAGAAATTCATTTGAGAAATATGATACAAGCAATTGCGCCATTCAATACGAAACATCCAAGGAACTAAATGAGGACTGCGAAGAAAGTCAAGGATAAGAGAGGAATCCACTTCCAACCAAATATGCTTCCAGTCTCTAACCCAAGCTAGTTCAATGGCCTTGATGACCGCCATCACTTCCGCTGCAACTGAGCTAGGAATTTCAAGATTAGCAGAGAAAGCACATGACCCCTGTAATCTCGAAAAACAGCACCATATCCCCCCACATTAGAACCATGCTTCCAAGCACCATCAGAGTTAATTTTAATCCACCCATAAGGTGGTGGATGCCAATTGACTTCAATTATCCTAGGAGCACAGCGAGGCTTGCATTGGACACCAAACCGCTTCAATATCCGGAGATCACGTATGGTGTTATGCATGTTGCCGTGGGCAAGTCGACTAGCATATTGAATGTGTCCTGAGATCATTCGACAAATCACATCCACTTGAAACACCTGGCCATCATATTTTGCTTTGTTTCTAGCATGCCAAATAAACCATAAAACTGTTGTAAAGCAAGCCAACCATAACTCTTTTAATTGTGGACTAAAACCAACAGAGATGCCCAAATGAAGCACACCTAAGATTGAGCAAGGCAAAACACCCAACTCAAACTGGTTAATCATGTGGTTCCAGATTCCATGTGCAAATGGGCAATGAAGAAATATGTGATCTAGAGATTCCAAATTAAGAGAGCAAAGACCACAATGAGAAGCCAAAGAGACTCCTCTTTTCTGCAAAAAAAATCATCAGTAAGCACCCTACCCCTTAACACCTTCCATGTCAACAATGATATACGAGGCGTAATGTACTTCGACCAAATGCATTTACCCCAATCCACTGAAGGAAGTGGTTGGCGTAAAAATTGAAACGCTAATTTAGCAGTAAGCTCACCTGAAGAAGATGGTGACCATATCAATGTATCATCAAGTGTAGGATCAGTAGCAATAGGAGCCTTACTAATCAACTCACATAATGCAGGATAGTGAATTTGAAGTAATTGAGGTAGCTCCCAGGAACCATGATTAATGAAACTAGCCACAGACTCATTAAGGCCATCCACCCCATTATCAATAGCCCCAAAGAAATCAATCAAAGCCTTTCCCATGAAATTATCCTTCCAAAAAGACACCTTTGAACCTGATCCAATAAGCCACCGTGCGTTATCAATAATTACAGGCCAATACTTACATACACCAGGCCAAATTGAGGAGGGCGTATATGAAGTACGAAGAGCACCATTCCTCCAAAATCTAGCACGAATAAAAGAGCAACCTGTAGAGGTAGGTGAAAATATTTCCCAACCACGTTTTAGAAGAAGAGAATGATTCAAAACGATAAGTTGCTTGAGGCCCAATCCTCCTTCCTCAACTGGAGAGCAACAAGATTTCCAAGCTACCAGAGGGGCTCCACGTTTGTCAATTGACCCTGCCCAAAGAAAGTTGCGACACCAAACTTCCACTCGTCGAAGTAAAGAAACTGGCCATTCATACACCTGAAAACTATATACAAACATACTGTAAACCACAGATTTAATCAACTGAACCCGACCAGCCATAGATAAAAATGAACCCATCCAGTTTGAAAATTTCAACCACACTTTATCCACGATGGATTGGAAATAAGACACCCGTGGCTTGCCATGAAAAATAGGGACTCCCAAATAGGTAAACGGGGCTGAGCCAAGAGAAATGCCCAAGTCAGTGGCAATAGAGTGTCGTCGATAATGAAGGTGCTTACTGAGAAATACTTGTGATTTTGCCCGATTAATAATCTGTCCTGATACAAAACCATAATCATCAAAGAAATGCATAATCCTTGCAAGATTGCGTCTGTCACCTAGGCAAAAAATAATTACATCATCGGCAAACAAAACATGGGAAGGAGCTATAGTGCCTCTAGGAGAAGAAATTTGATGTAACCGTCCCGAACTGACAAGGTCTGAGATACCTCAGCTAAGAACCTCCTCAGCCAAACAAAAAAGTAAAGGAGATAGCGGGTCGCCTTGCCTCACCCCTCGACCACAAGAAAAGTAACCCACTGACCTCCCATTGATTGAAAGAGAAAGCTTAGCTGACCGAAGGAGAGCATTTACCCAATGCAAAATTTTTGATGAAATCCAAAGGCTTGAAGCACATGAAGAAGAAAACCCCAAGAGAGCGTATCAAAAGCCTTAGTGATGTCCGCCTTAATTGCTACATTACCTCCATGACACTTAGAATCCAACAGATTAAAGCACTCTGAAGTCATCAAAATGCAGTCTGAAATATGACGGCCAGGAACAAAAGCATGTTGTTGTGGGGAAATAATTCGAGCCGCAATGGAAGCAAGCCTAAGAGCCAGAATCTTTGGAATGATCTTGAAAATAAAGTTGGTCAGAGCAATAGGACGAAACTGTGTGATGGAATCTGCATGATCAACTTTAGGAATCAAAACAATCAACCCAGAATTGAAAGTAGATGGCATAATTCCATGGGTAAAAAAATATTGCACAACATTGACAATATCATCACCAACTATTTCCCAACAAGAGACAAAAAAATGTCCAGTGAAACCATCAGGACCCGGAGCACTATCATCATCCATAGATTTCACAGGAGCCAAAATTTCATCCGCCATTGGAATAAGTGTGAGAGCATCATTTTCTTCAGCAGTAACCATAGAGGGAATAACCCGATCAACTAAACCATTATCATGATACTCTGCGTGGCTAGCAAAAAGATTCGAGTAGTAGTCAACTACATGATTTTGAATGGAAGAAGCATCCTCATAAACCTGGTCACCCTCACGAAGAAGAGTAATAGAACATCGCAATCGACATGCTCGACACATAGCATGAAAGTAGGCAGTATTACGATCACCATCAGATAATTAACCAACGTAACCGAGACTTCTCACTCCAAAATAACTCTTGCAACCGAAGAGACTCATTTAAGTTTGCTTGAAGTTCATTTTCTTTAGAAAAATCCTCATCCGACCCACTAGAATGAGCAATGTGCTCTTGTAGGATAGTTAAAGCAGATAGGTCAGCGTCCACACGCCGGTGAAAGTCCCCAAAGACCTCCCAATTCCATGTTTTGAGTGCTTTACGCAGAACACGCAGCTTATGTTGCAGAACAGAAAGAGGACAACCATGAGTGGAAACAGAGGACCAACATTGCTTAACAAAGTCCTTAAAATCACTGTGCTGCAGCCACATCTTACGAAACTGAAAAATACTTTGACAAGTCCCAGAAGCTTTTGAAAAAGACATTAACAATGGATTATGATCAGAGCAAATCCGCGCCAAAGTAAAACAATCAAAAGAGTTCCAGACATCAAACCATTCTAAGTTTGCAAGACATCTATCCAACCGAAGCTCAACATTACCCCATAGACCACGACGCCGAGCCCACGTAAACTCAACTCCTTTAGTATATATCAACATGAATTAGCTCGCAAATATCAGACATAGCTTGAAATTCCTCGCAAGAACGAGGACAAACAGGAGCACCTCCTTTCTTCTCATGAGCGCCTAACACCGCATTAAAATCACCAAACACTAACCATGGCCCTGAAACAAATCTGCCCTTAACTTCAGCGAGATCAAACCATAATCTTCGACGCTCAGCCATAGTAGTGCGAGCATAGACTGCTGTTAAAATACAATTAACTTAATCATGCATGACCTGTAGTGTGACTTGTTGATCTGTCACAAAGAGAACACGCACCATTGGAATAAGAGAAATCTTACAAAACAACCATAAATTAGGCCTAGAACCTCCGCAATCATTAGTACAAATTGCTGCCAAACCAAAACCACGCCAAACTGACGATGGGATAGAGTTCAAAGCAACAAAAGGCGCAGCTATACACAGTATTTCCGGCTTGTGAACCCGAATAAATTCTTTTAAAGCATTCTGCGTAGGGACATTAGCAATACCCCTGACATTCCAGTATAAGACTTTCATTGAGAAATCGTTTTAGTACGACGGAGGTATTCCTCCTGGTTCTCATTTTGAGCTGCCCTACGCATAGACTTCCTTTGAGCATTGAACACAACTGTTGTAAATTCTTCTTCTTCCTCAACACGTTCAGTTTCTTCATACCAATGTGAAATTTGAGAGGAGGCAACCACCTTTGAATTCTCAGGTACCACTTCATCCTCTCCATTAACATTCTGAGCCCTATCATCTTCACTAGAATCGTCAAGCTCCTCTTCCCTATTAGGCCTCACCTTCTCAATTAAAGGCATACTAGCCACTAATATCTGTAAATTCACATTCTGTATCTCCCTAGTGACCGGCTCCACAGGTTGCTCAATGGAAGGAGCAGAATGCTCAACTTCCACAGCAAGATCCATATTACCATCAGTACCAATTGCATTACCCATTCGGTGCGTTGCAATAGGATTAGGAAGAGGAGTGTACATACCTCCAACAATATGGAGTATTTGCTACATCACCAAGCATAATTAACACCCACTTTGGGACACCCACGAGACATGGCAAGGCCCAACCGAGCCATGCATCGTGTAGCCCTATGTTCAAGCTACGCTACGGTATCCGGAAGTCGCAAATCCGCCACCGGGAAGCCACCTTCCCGCCCTTGCAAAGTTGCCTCCACAAACTAGGCATTTCTACACTACAATAGTTTCTACACTAGAATAGTTGTTACTTGTCCCACATCGAAAACAATGTAAAGGAGATGACTTCCTTCACCTATAAAAGGAACTCTCCTCCCACTTAAACACCATTCATTCCACATTCATCCATCCCATTACATCTCTTGTAATCCCCTTGGGCCGCAAGGCTCAACACACATAGTTAAACATTCAAGTGGACGTAGTCTCCCGCTCATGCGGAGGCGAACCACTATACTTCGCTTGTGTCGCTCTCTCTCTTTACTTATAGTTAATTAGGATCCCCACGGATCCAAGCATTAACAAGGAGACTTCCTAGCGAAAGACGGCCCTTCTCCAGGATCATCCATCACAGGAGGAGGAGTATTATCAACAATCACTTGCTTCCCATTGTCGGGTTTTTCCTGCTGTTTTTGAACATAAACCTGCTGAGTTTTACGTCGGCGGCGACGGGGCTTACGCGAACGGCCACGAGCTCCCTCAGTTTCCTCAAGCTGCATTGAATTTGTACTTTTCTGAACCAAATTACATGAAGAAACCCTATGCCCCACATTCCCACAGTGATAGCAGAAGTCAGGGAGGCGCTCGTACTCAACCTCCACCACCACAACCTCCCCAGTTTTCCTACGTACCGTCAATTCACCTGGAGGATTAGAGGACAAGTCTATATCAACCAAAACCCTAGCATACAGGCCAAACTTCCTATCCAAGGTACTCGGATCAACCTTAACAGGAACACCAATTCCATTTGAAATCTCAAAAAGAGTAATAGGTTCCCAGAATTCCAAACCCAAGTCCCATAGCCGCACCCACACTTGAGCATTAGTGTTCCTCTGATTGGACGGAGAAAAATTAGGAGTCCATCGCATGAATCTCAGAATTCCAGGCTTTAACGCAATGGCCCCTTTTCCCCAAACCATTGAGAGCACCTCCTCTGAGGAAAAAATGAAGGTAAAGTAACCCTTACCCATGGGAATGACACGCCAAGGGCCTATCTCTCCCCAAACAAGGCTCAGCTTCTTGTGAAGGTCAGTAGGAGAATAGGGTTTTTCTCCCGAAGCCAAGTGAAGGCGTGCCAAAAGCATATGTTTACATCTTTCCAATCCTTGACGGTAACCCTCCTCCGAAATCGTAACTGTCGTTTTGCCTTCATGGATTTCCGGCGTTGGCAGGTCGTCCACAGAAACCACTGGTTTCGCAACCACACAGGCATACGAGCGAGGCAAATTGAGTGTATCCACATCTAAAAATGACCAGGGGCATATTGCTGCCTTCCCAGCCATGTCGCGAAACCCTAGAAGAACTTACAAAGCCACGAAAAAGCTTGGAAATAAGGAGACTCTGGAAGAGAGAAACCCTAGAAACCACAGCATGACTTCTCATAAACAAAGAATCAGTCTATGAGTTTGTTAGTGGTTAAGCCAGAATGGTAGTCTGCAATCAAATCTATAAATAGCTACCTTAGTTTTGTGCAGTAGAGAGTGGGCTACTTCTTAATACAGAACGCTTTCGCTAAAGGTTGAGAAAGAGGTTAGACTGGGAAAGCTCATAATTCCTGCTAATTAATGTTGAATTGCACATACCAAGTCTAGCACTGCACCATGAACCAGAGTTTTGGGGACAAGAAGTGGAACTATTCAAACCAGAGAGATTTGCTGAAGGGGTTGTTAAAGCTACTAAGAGCATCTCCAACAGTGATAGCTATCTTCATAGCTTCATAGCTAAAAGTAGCTAAAATTAGAATATAGCTAGTTGAATATTGAGTTACGCTCCAGCAGAATACCTAAATCTCAAGTTAAATTTAACTTTTAGTTAAATTTCTCTTTTCTCTAGCTAAATATAGCTAGGTCTTTTAGCTAAAGCTAAATTTAGCTTTTGTTTAGCTAGTCTGCTGGAGATCAAACTTAGCCTAAAATTAGTTAAATTTCAAAAAAATTTTGAAATAAGTATTATGCAACAACATACCTAAGGTTTTGCCTCCGACCCAACATAAGTACCTGGAGTCGTTAATTCCGTAACGGACTAACGGCGTTAGCAAACTGACATATATTGAAGGGTATATGAGTAATTTCAGTTTATGATATTATTTTTTCCTTTTTTTTCTTCACTCTCTGAGTATTGACGGTTCAGATTTCGATCATCAAATCTTGGTACCATTACCAATTGGGTTTTGGTTCTGTGAAAAAAGACTGGTTGTTAAATGGTTCAGATTCTACTTGAACAGCACCATAAAAAAGTATGTCATAAAAAAAAATTAAAAAAAACCATAAAAAAGTAGGACCCAACGGTCGCACCATATAATTATTGCTCATGTATTCCCTCCATACGGGGTGCATGTTTATACTTTATATCACGTCAGAAATCAAAAGTGGTCAGCAGTGACTGCTTGACGATAGTTCCCTATTTATCCAGAATTCCAGATTAATGACGGCCGGTTGCTGGTATTTGAGAAGCAAGAAACTTAAACTAGTGAACTGCGTCTAAACTCAGTAGTTTCAGTACCGGTAGGTTCAGAGATACAACGCAGGAGAACAAGAAGAAGAACAATCATGAGCTGGTTGGGAGATCCAATAATGGCC
>LYNE01001025.1:55557-70399 GCA_001662545.1 Rosa x damascena | reverse complement strand
AAGTATTCGAAAGGGTCCTAAAAAATGGAACTTTGTTTAGTTGTTGAAACTCTCTTTGATTGAACAATTTATGATGTCACTTCTTATGTAAAGTCATTCAATATTGCAGTAAGGTTGTCAAAACCAACGATGAGATTGAGTCAGAGAAGACTGAGAAAGGAATACGCAACTCCATAATAGAGATTATAAAGAAAAGAGAAAAGAAAGCACTAATGAGTAGAGAAGATGAGAGCTTTGGGAATGATTTTCTTGGACTACTTTTAAGGGCTCATCATGATACCAATGACAAGGAGAGCATTTCAATGGATGGTTTAGTTGATGAGTGCAAGACTTTTTACTTTGCAGGACAAGAAACCACTAACAGTATGCTTGCTTGGACTGTCTTTCTTCTGGCACATTATACAGATTGGCAAGAGAGAGCAAGAAAGGAGGTCCTGCAAATATTTGGCAAACAAAATCCTGATCCAGATGGCCTTACCAAGCTTAAAACGGTAAGAATGTCTAAGAACTTGACCTATTCTTTGCCTAATTAGGTCACACAAATGTATTAGATGAAGTTCAAAATTATGCCTTATTTCTCTTATGCTATTAATTTGTTCGGTTATGCAGATGAGTATGATCATCAACGAGTCACTAAGGTTATACCCTCCTGTTCTGTCCATTGAGAGGAAAGTTAATTGGGAAGTTAAACTAGGAAAGCTCATTGTTCCTGCTAATGTTGAAGTGCACATTCCAACTCTAGCACTGCACCATGAGCCTCTATTCTGGGGTCAAGATGTACAACTTTTCAAGCCAGAATGATTCTCCGAGGGGGTTGCTAAAGCTACTAACAACAATATAGGTGCCTTCTTGCCCTTTGGAATGGGGCCTAGAATTTGTGCAGGCTTCAACTTTGCAACCATTGAAGCAAAGATTGCTCTGTCAATGATTCTACAGCGCTACAGCTTCACCCTTTCCCCAGGTTATGTTCACTCTCCCCATCAATATCACACTATTCGCCCACAACATGGGGTTCAGGTGATGCTCCACCCACTGTGAACTGTGAACTGTAATGATGAGCCAGACAGACGCTACATAAATTTGCCTTTGAATAAAACAGAGTAGTGCAACCTCTCTTATGTGCTAGGAGTTGGTTCCTGTGGTTTAATTTGTTCTGTGCTGATTCAGCTTTTGCATTAATCATTGATGTGTGAACTTGTCTGGTATTCTGGTTAAAGTTTGAAGAGCATAGATCTCAAGGTAGCAAAAGAGACACTGAGCGGTTAGTCTCAAAAACAGTACACCCATATTAACAAGGCGGAAGTTTGAGAATTCAATTGAATTGATATTAAGTTCAAGGATTTTACACAAGAAAATAAATAGTGCACACAATCTAGGACAAAAACCACAACACAAGTAGTCATCTAGTACCTAGGCCTGCCAACCAGAAGAAGTGGAAAAAAAATTTCACTTCTTCTCATATATATTCTCTAAATGTAACCAAGATTTAAAATTCAATGGAACAAAATTTCAAACCGAGAAAAGAGTATCACATACACTTGAAGTAAGAGCAAAAACAAACAAATTGAACTACGACTCTCAAACTCTTTCATAATCCAGAGTCAACTTTAACAATTGAAATATTGACAACAAACAATCATGCACAATGAACAATCAACAATTACGTCCAAAAGAACTTATAACCACCATTAAAAGTCACAATTTGATTGATTAAGCAACTCAAAAATCATGCAAAAGAAACAAAATAAGAACATCTAGTAAATAATAAAAATTCATAATTGCCCGATTAAAAGGGGGAATGACATAATCAATTGACTTTGAGCAATACTCCTCCCACGCAAAAACCATGGGAAGCAAAACTCTGCTAGTAAAAGTTGCAAAAAAACTCTTTTTGTAAAACATGAACGCAGTAATAAACTTCACAAGAAAAGAAATATATAACAAACATGACGATCAAAATAATAACAAGCCCGTCTAGCTCAGTTGGTAGAGCGCAAGGCTCTTAACCTTGTGGTCGTGGGTTCGAGCCCCACGGTGGGCGTTTTCATTTTTCATTTTGGGACCAACCACATTCAGCAACACGTACGTGTGGCCATATTTGATCCACGGGGGAAAAAAATTTCGTATTTGTACCGAGTCTAGAATTATTGATACATATTGATTATATGCCATTATTGATACACATAGATTTATGCCGAACGAGGAATCTACTCTGTCAAATTATTGATGCATATAGCTTTATGTCATTATTGATACATATAGTTTTATGCCGAATGAGGAATCTACTCTGTCTGTAAGTGTATTTTTCCATGATTCAATGATATTCTTATCTTGGTCTTCAGGCCAGGAAGACAATGAGTTTTTATATATTCATTCCTAACCTGTAATATGTTGGCATTATTACATGTGCGAATCTGTAAGTGTATTTTCAGTATCAATATATTATTCAATGATACTCTTATTTTGGTCTTCAGGCCTGTAATCTGTTGGCATTATTACATCCCCCTCGCAAAATGACAAAACCTAATAATCTCTCTTGCATTGCAACGGGTTTGGAACTAGTGCACAATACACATATATGAGGCCAAAGGTGGCCACTTCAAACACGCGTTCGTTATCCGTAGTTATTTAGTTTTTGTCAACTGAAAGAGAGAGATCAATTATGAAAAATTTTAAATACACACCTCCAATTATTTAATACACATCTCTATTATTTTATATTTTTGTTTGGCTCCAGTTTTGTTGCAGCTGGTCAACAGTCTCTTTTCCGGCACCGTTCTGGTGCGGTCGTCGGGGGTGTCCCTTGACCTGACTTCTTTTGAGCGATTGTGGACGAGGAGAGCACCAACCTCGTAGCGGGATTCTTTGTGCCGCGTGGTGAGGATTTTGCTAAGCTTCTTCAAAATCACACAATCGATACTCAATGTCGTAGATCGAGCAGAGCGAAAATCACTGGGAAGTGGGGAGAACTTGCTAAAGCGTGACTTTAGCTTGGCTGGTTTGCGAGGGCGTTACCCTTGCTTGGCTGGTTTCGTAACCGTTGTGGTCGCGGTACTACAGTCGGCTCCCGAGAAGACTAGGACCGAAGCACGTTGATAGAGGATTTGGTGGCACTGACAGTCGGCTCCTGAGGATTCTAGGACTGGAATGTGGTCACCGGTAAGAGAAGGAGAGGGGTTGCTCTGGGAAGACTTGAGTAGTCGTAGAGATTAGTTGATAAATTGTGTGTGTTGTGTTACTTCGTCGTAGCCTCTATATATAGGCTACCAAGCCATAATGGTTGGCCTTAAACAAATCATGATGGGTTAAGCACTTAAGCACTAATGGAATCATGGTGGTTTACACTTAAGCACTAATGGAATCATGGTGGTTTAAACACTTAAACACTAATGGAATCATGGTGGTTTAAACACTTAAGCACTAATGGAATCATAATAGGTTTTCCCTATTGGCCACCATGAAATGTAGTTGAATGCTTCCCCACGTGCATGCCATATTCCTTCATTGAATGGAGTATGAATATTTGCATGGGCGTGCCTTTTCTTGCAGCTTGCATAATCTTCCATAATTCTGCAGGTAAGCTTTATTTAGCCTCTAAATAATATATTTCGAACTTGTCAACAATATATAGCTTGAGCCACTGACATTGGCTCAATTTCTCCAAGACACGCCTTGTCAGGCCAAAATGCTCATTTTGGGTTCAAACAATTTCAAATCTGATTTTATAGGTAGGTTAAATGACCAAAACAGACATTTATGTATTTGAAGAAAAAAAAATTGAATCACGCCTTTCTACGGCTTCTTTTCTAAACCCTAAACGTTGCAATACATCTTTCTTTCCGCACTTCATCACCTGAATTTCGACTATGGACATGAATTCTGAAGTCCTCGTTCAACAATCTTCAGTTGAGGCATGTATTCTTCATTTTGTATTGTATACAATTCAACATGATCTCTAGAGCTATCTCATTGGGATCCACAGTCGTTTTGGAGATGGTGGTCGGTAAGTTGCGAGAGTGAGTAGAGTAAGAAAGGAAAGCATAGAGAATGTAGTTGCTGAGAAAACCCATCTAGGCCATTTAGGTTTGGAGATTATTGTGGTCGTGAGAATTCTCCTGTGGTTTTATGTACTATTTATTTAGGAGCTTAAAGAGAGAGAGAGCTTAAAGTTAATAGCTTTGTTGGGATAAGCATGATTCTTGTAAAATATTGCTTTCTTTCGCAATACTCTTTCTGACCTACTACTATTGGGTCAAAAGGAAAAGCTTTGAACTCTCCTAGTATGCAATTGTTATGATGAAAATATGAGGCAAGTCTGGAGCATCCAAGTCAAATTGTTTATTAACTGTATTCCATTTAGGTCAAGTCAAATTCTAATTGGCAACGACAACATGCACCAAGTCATGCAAATTCTAATCTCATCCAAGTCAAATTCTAATTGTATAGGAACACAACCATGCATCAAACCAGTTCCAGTACCTTAGTAACCAGGATGTATTGCTATTGCAATCTTTTATTGTAGCATGCTAAAGTTGAACAACATTAATATGTTTATGTGACATCTAATTTTTATTGTATTGTAGCATGCTGAAGTCTAACAACAGAATGTCTCGACCATATATAACAATATTTCAGAAGAATGTTCACGTGATTATACCAATGAATTCACGATGTACCAGGTAATATTTGTTCAAGTTGGATTTGGATTGTAAATTGTTATTTATATTACGTAGTAGGTCGAATGTGTTGTGAACAGATATTTGAAAGCAACGCCGTATTGGTTCGATGGGTCCTTATGACGGGGAGGAGAAACAATTGTGTCATAGTGATACAGAGGTCCAATTTGGGAAACTCGGGCAAGAAAAGAAGGAAACCAAGAATAAGATTCAATTGTGAGAGGGGTGGAAAATTTAGGAAGTTTAAGGGAATAACCAAGATGGCTGACAAAAACACCCAAAATTCTGAAGTAAATAGTAACAAGGCTGATCAACAACAGCGCCTGAGGCTGACTTCTACAAACAAATGTGAATGTCCATTCTTATTAAAAACCTTTAATATTGGTGGGGATGAGTGGGTACTTGAGGTTGCTTGCGGAATCCACAATCATGATGCCCCATCATATCTAGAAGGTCATTCCTATACAGGGCTGTTTGGCTCCAGTTTTGTTGCAGCTGGCTTGAGCCACTGACATTGGCTCAATTTCTCCAAGACACGCCTTGTCAGGCCAAAATGCTCATTTTGGGTTCAAACAAGGGTGACTATCTAAAGAAGAACATGAGTTGTTGGTGGATATGTCTAAGCGTTTAATGAGACCCAAGGATATATTGACTGCCATAAAGAGCCGAGATCCAAGTAATACATCAACGATGAGAACTATATACAATGCTAGGTATTTTGCTCGGATTATCGCTAGAGCAGGCAGAACTCAAATGCAACAATTACTAAAGAATTTGCGCGATCATCATTATATTGAGCATTACAGAAGTGAAGAACACGTGGCTACTGATTTGTTTTGGTGTCATCCATTTAGTCTTCAAATGCTACATACATTCCCACATGTACTTATCATGGATTGCACCTATAAGACAAACAGGTATCATTTTCCACTTTTTGAGATTGTAGGTATTACATGCACTGAGCAAACTTTCAATGTTGTGTTTGTTTACATGTCAAAGGAGGCAGGAGATAATTACAAATGGGCATTGAGTAGGTTACCGTACAATTATGCTTTTAGTAATATCTACTTGAATTTTATGAATAACTTTCTAGTTGTTTTATGTATAGTATTATCTTTTCACAGGCAGATAAGCTGGCTCAGAAGGATATGAGGTTTGAGCTAACTCAGAAGTATACAATATAGTTCATATTTGGCATGTTACCATATATTATCGGTTCAATGGATGTCGAAAATGATGGCAATTGTGGTTTTAGAGTTATGTCATCGGCTTTGGGATTTGGTAGAAAACATTGGCGTAAAGTGCGAACTGATTTGCTAAATGAGCCAAAAGGCACGCCTGAGCTTTACGAAGCTCTTTATGGAGGAAAAAGTGTTGTGGACAAACTTTGTAAATGAATTAACCATTCTACATCCAATATTGCACCTAAACGAAAATGGATGGATCTACCAGACATGGGGCATTTGATTGCAACTTGTTATGGAGTAGTGGTTTTCAACTTATCAGATGTCAGTGCTTCACATTTCTCCCATTACGTGAATACAGCGAGGGAAAACTAATGGAAGTAAATTTACGTGAGATTGACTTTGGATTTGTGAACAATGATCATTTTGTTCATGTGAGGAGTAACATAGATCAATTTGCTAATAAATTTCATATTTATATCATTTTATGTGACTGATGAAACTTCTTATTTTCAACACAGATATGTTTATTGCCTGGGCACCCATTGTCACCGGTTACACCAAATTGAATTTGCCATGCAGATGATGAAGCTAAAAGTTTGTACTTGAAGTATCAAGACTGTTTCCAGCAGTATGATTAATTGCCACATATCCTGAAAGAGTGACTAATATATCCTCAGAAACAATGCAACTTGACGATGGCAATGAACTTACCGATGAAATTGTTCAACTTGGTGATGCCACTATGTCTAGCAGAGAAGAAACAATGCATCTTGGTGATGACTGAATTGTCAGAAATGTACAGTTGGGTTTATTAGCTAATTGTTCAACTTATTGATTAACATTTTCGTTTTTTTTTTCCTATCAGTTTTTAGTTTTTATCTTGCAGACCATATTAAACATGTATACATATTCACCTTGCAGACCATATTGAATGTGTGAATTTTGAAGGACTTACAAATTAATGTTTGAAATTTTATATTTTCAAATTCTAATTTATTGATGTCGTAATAGAGCTAGGATAGGCCAAAATTTTCAGCAAAAAATAGAACAAAAAATGTAAAAAAAAAAAATTACGAAACGTCAATATACTAATATATAATAATTATATTAAATAATTACCTTAATATAGTCAAATAATATGATTAAAAAGATTAAGCATATTTTAGATACTTTGAGTTGTGTATTTAGAAAAATATTAGAATGAAAAATTGGATAAATGGTAATGGGCCGGGGTATGTATTAAGAAAATAAGGGTGCATGTGTATTTAAAACTCCTCATCAACTATATTAAGAGAAGACATCTGGATTCTGAGAAACGGCCACTGCTGAATCATCATGATCAGTATCGCTGCTGTTAGTTCAAGTACCATTCTCTGTGGTACTGGTGTTGTAATTCTGTTGGCTCTGGTCTTCAAGTTGCTTCACAGGCTATGGTGGACTCCAACTCGCATTCAGAAGCTGATGGCTGCTCAGGGAATCAGAGGCCCTTCTTACAGATTCATCCATGGCAACACCAAAG
The DNA here is from genome assembly GCA_001662545.1 of Rosa x damascena. NCBI lineage: Eukaryota > Viridiplantae > Streptophyta > Magnoliopsida > Rosales > Rosaceae > Rosa > Rosa x damascena. The sequence continues at coordinate 63,017 of LYNE01001025.1, read as the reverse complement.
AGATCAACAACATGAAAACACAAGCCATGAGCCGGCCCAGAAATTTGACCCATGACATAGTATCCGGAGTTCATCCTCATATTCACTCTTGGACCAACATATATGGTAATACAATCTTTTCTTTGATCCTGATTAGTCTGATATATTCAAAGATAAAATTCTGGTCAGTAGTGATTAAGTTTTTGAATGTATATATAACAACAACGCAGGGAAGAATTATCTTCAGTGGCATGGTTCTCAGGCTCAGTTGGTGATTACAGAACCAGAGTTGTGTAGAGAGATACTGAATGACAAAGAAAGAGCTTATCCGAAAATGGAGCCTATACACTTTATCAAGAAGCTCTTTGGAGAAGGCCTTGGCACCAGAACCAAATCCGATGAAAAATGGGCACAATTGCGCAAGATCTCCAACCATGCCTTCCTTGGAGAGAGCTTAAAAGTAAGTCCATCCATCTTACAGTTATTTAGTTAATGGTGATTTTAGGCTTTTAGCTAGTATAGTAATAGTTGTGTCAATCCTTGTTTAAAATAACTGAAAAGAATTGAAGGAGGGAATTTGCTAATTAATTGTGTGATTGATGGAATCTTTTTCATCACTAGAATAAGATTCCAGCAACCGTAGATAGTGCTGGGACGATGCTCCAAAGGTGGAAAAACCATGAAGGCAAAGAGATTGAGGTGTATGAAGAATTTAGATTGTTGACTGCAGAAGTGATTTCCAGGACAGCATTTGGCAGCAGCTACTTAGAAGGACAACACATTTTTGAAATGTTAATGAAGTTTTACTTCTTAATATCCAAAAATTTATTCACAATCAGGTTGCCTAGCATCATCAGGTAATTTACTTCAAAATTTCATCTGATATTAATCGATCTGTTTTCGATTCATATCAAAGGATATATGAATTTTTGAGTATGTCTGTTGTCAATTACTTCTTATATATGTATAGTCTCATTCCATGTTGCATGCAGTAAGGTTTACAAGACCAAAGATCAGACTGAAGCAGAGAAGCTTGACCAAGGAATCCGTGACTCCATAGTGAAGATCATCCAGGAAAGAGAAGCAAAGGCAATGAGGACTGGAGAAGAAGGAAAATTTGGAGATGATTTTCTTGGATTGCTGTTGAAGGCTCATCATGATGCCGATGTTAACCAGAGGATTACGGTAGAGGAATTGATTGATGAGTGCAAAACATTGTACTTTGCAGGACAGGATTCCACTGCTAGTTTACTTGCTTGGACCATCCTTCTTCTGGCACTTCATACTGATTGGCAAGATGAAGCGCGAAAGGAAGTCCTACAAGTATTTGGCAAACAAAACTGGCCAAATCATGATGGCATTACCAAACTCAAAACAGTAAGAATAATGAACTCATCTGCTAGTCTCAATCAATTTGTTCTTTGTCTTTTAATTAATATGTTCATGTCTATTTCCACGCAGTTGAGTATGATCATTAATGAGTCCTTAAGGTTATATCCTCCTCTTGTTACTGTAAGTGGGAGGACAGCTGATAGAGAAGTTAGAGTGGGAAAGCTGACCATTGATCCAGCAGCTAATCTTGAACTGCTCATCAAACCTTTATCATTGCACCATGATCCTGACTTCTGGGGAAAAGATGTGCATCTCTTCAAACCAGAGCGATTCGCAGACGGGGTTGGTAAAGCTACGAATAATAACCTAGCTGGATTCCTACCCTTCGGAACAGGACGAAGAATGTGTGTGGGCTTCGACTTTGCCACCACTGAAGCAAAGGTTGTTCTGTCAATGATTCTACAGCGCTACTCCTTCACCCTTTCTCCAACTTATGTACACTCGCCCTATGAGGCGCTTACGCTTTGCCCACAACATGGAGTTCAAGTAGTGCTACACTCACTTTGAAACTGCTTGAGATGGGAATGAGCAGAATTATACATAAATTCATAATCATAATAGTTATTCCTTTTGAATTGTGTATGAACTGTACGGAGACATCGATATATAGTGGATATGGTGCTAGCTTTTGCATATGTTAGCTTTGTAAAGAGTGCAACCTTTCTTTGATATATACCTGTTATGTGTATGCTATTGTTCTTGTTGCTTAATTTGCACCTTGTTTCTAGTACAATACTACAATTATCATTTCATGCACCTTGCACCTTGCCTCTTATTAACAAGTGAAATGTGGGTACTCTTGACATTCCTCATGCATATATGTGGCAAATTTTCTAATATATACATTGAAGCATGAGACTACACTAAGATTAATGTTCTTACCAAGTCGATCTAATATTTGCACATCATAGTTTGGTACTATCAAAAGTTTTGATAGTATTAGGCTCTTAGCACAATCGTCTGTATAGTGTTCCAAATATATATGATAAACTCTTCTTTTGTTTTGTGGCGTTCACAATTTGAGTAACTTATTAGCATACAGTCGTAATTTATACCACCAACTTTTTAACAAAATGAATCAAATGATGAATTTTATCAAGTTCGCCAACCGAAGATGGTGTGGAAGAAGATGAGATCTAGGAAAATCAAGGAGAAATAAGGGGAGAGGGGGCGCCTTCTGTTCGCTCAATAGCGTGTGTATATATTGCAAGCCTCCCAACATTAACAGCACAACGCCAGGATTGATCGATATGTGTGAGGTGATGAGGTTAATATACACCCTTTCACATGCTTTATGGATCAAGTATAATAGTTTTACTATTTACTTGGCTTGTAATTATGTTCATTTAACCCAAAAATTGGATGATAACACCAAGATCTCTAGTTAGTCCAACGATATTTTTATATTTTACTGTAATATATAAATGAAATCTCAAAAGTATCACCATTGATTATTGCCTTAAAGTCCATCTAATTACCAGGCTTTTAAGGTTGGCAAATCTAAATGCATACACTACTAGTTTCAGCTAGAAATCAGAAAATTTCAATCGGTGTGAAGAAACAAAAGGACTACTAATTATCTACTACAGCTAGCTTATAGAAAGAAAAGTTACATATATTGAAAACAAATTTTACAAAAGTGTTGTAAATATTATATATGTGGCTGTTCACTGTAAATACTCATTAGTTATATTCTTATGATGTAAACACTACTCCTATATAAAGGGGTCTAATGAGAATGAAATACATACTTCTACCTCCTCCATATTCTGTTTCTCTCTTCTATCTCTCTCTTATTCTCTAATTTATAACACGTTATCAGCACGCATTTGCTCTTATTTCTTCTTCTTCTTCTTCTTCTTCTTCTTCTTATTTGAAGTCTGTGATGATCCGCAAGCCTTCTGGTATGAGTTTTTTCTCTCATTTTGGTAAGATGATGATGCAACATAGTTGCCTATGACCAAGGCTAATGATCTATGAGTTTTCCTCTCATTCTCAATGAATTGTTTCATATATAACATAGATATATATCTTATATTATCGCATAACAAATATGTGTATCATCTTTATCATCTTTATTCCCATTACATATGAACATCAAATTTTTTATGCAATGAAACAATTTACATATATTTGTATGTATCTGTTATATAATGTAATTGTTGAGATTTATGTTTCATATTCGACTTTGAGAACCATTGTTCCAATAGTCAAGACTCGAGTCCACTGACCGAGTAGTGTTAGACCTATGGCTCTATAGACATCACACGAATGTTTTTCTCGTGTTTTCCCTATGGGGTCCATTGTTCATATTTATGAACACTTCGAAACCTCTGTTTTGTATATGAATTTTCTATGATTTTTCATAGCACATACAGTTCTAATATTTATGGATCCTCACATGGTTGTAGATGTGGCTAAGGTAATCATTTTTTTGCACATTTGTCGCATACCCAAGCATTTAGTGGCACTTTACCAAGCCCTCTCTCAAAGGCAATAAAGCCGAAATCAATTGTATTGATGAATTAGATCCCTTGGGATTCATCTGTGCCATTGGACATCACTTCACTCAAAATCGACGATTTCCTTTTTCGATAATGGAAAACATGTTGGTAACATGATCAAAGGCGGTGTTCTTGACAGTGATTAATTTTAAGCCTATGTTTAGACATTTTTCTATTTCTCTTTGTTTGTTTAGTCATTTTGAGCATATGTTTTGACACCAATTAAACGTAATTATGTTTCATTATTTTATTTTGTTTAATTACCTATATTATGTTTAAATTACCTTTATTATAATTATTACATAACTGATTTAGTAATGAGTATTTGTTGCAAATATCATGATAATGTGAATGTTACAATTTCTATTATCATTATATTGTAGTTATTGTTGTTAATAACTTATTTTATTACCATTATTTGGTACTTATCATGGTTATTTATTTGATGTAATCATAATGGCTTGACATATTATTAATGCATATGATTATTTTATCATAATAGTATATCAATGCACATGCATGATTAACATTTATTTTCTTTCCTAAACCAAATCATTTTGTACATCGATATTTGCTATCTGCCATGATTACATCTCTCAACTTTAATTATACTTATAGTATATGTTTTGAGTGATGTACTCATTGGCTACTTGTTGCTTTAATTATCTATAGTATTAGCAACATATTTATATATTACAAATATGTTTGTCATTTTGTCACACAGATAATTGAGATACTAAATACACATTTACATGTGGTTGTGAATTTTGTAATCACAAGAGGTCAAAATCTCTATTTTTCTTTATTCAATTACATGAGAAAAAAATTCCTCCATTGATTGTTACACAATCAAAATAGATCGAAACATTTTGTTTCTTGATCTCCAATTATATCAGGACTTTTGTCCCCTCTCTTTATGAGTACATGTGAACCTCTATTCACTCCACTTTTAGAGCAAGCTTCTAATTGTGAAGAATCGAGCTCAATGCTTTGAGTATAATATAAAATTTGATGAGGCTATGATCCTCTATTGTATTATTATTGGAGTATATGCTTATACCCATATGGACCACTGTCCCAAAATCAAAATTCAAGTATATCATTTTGGCATGTGTTTTCATTGTCAAACAATAATATGAACCACGTGTTCATAATTTGAACTATGAATGTTCATGATAAACATAATGATAAACATATTTGTCTTGCATATAATGCAATTATGGACATGATCCATTGCAACTGTTGATAATTTTTCACAATTGATGCTTCAAAAAACTAAAGTAACAATCATTTCAAGAGCTGCAGATTTTGATTGATGGCTCCAACTGAGCTCATATTATATTACCTATATGGAATAACATTGCATATATTGGTGATAAAATTTCCACCTAATTTAAGTTGTATTAATCAACTATAAGTATACTACCATATACTATATCATGAACTAAAAATTTCATTGAGCCAAATAAAATTATTTTGGCGTGACTAATGTGTCATTACTATGTTATGTAGACTCATCTACATAGTTTACATTGTTGTATAATACAACAATAATTGTAAACCTTCCTAACAAGGAAATTATAATTTATCGCATATCTGCGAGTTGTCACTTTAATAAGACAATTCTCCCGTCATTAGGGGAAGAAATATCATGTATAAAAAAGGATATGAATTGGCGTGTGATATGTATCCACCATGTCTTTTCTTTATCTTAAGTAAGGCTGTCAATTCTGACACGACCCGATAACACGACTTGAAACCCGCACGAAATAAAGCGGGTTGAACCCACACGATTAAAAAGCGGGTCGGTAGTGGATTAACCCGCCATGACCCATTTATTAACGGGTCAACCCGCCAACACGAAGTGAACCCGTTTAACCCGATTATGCTTCTTCTTGAAATTTTGGATGTTGGGAGTATTTGATCATAAGATTAGACAATTTGAAATATTTTGCTTTATAATAATTGGATTTAATTATTTATGAATTATATATAATTATTTATATTCTTCGTCTTGTGGAGTTTTTAGTGAATTTAATCAATTTGTGCATTTTTTTTAGTTAAATGGGTCACATTGTTAACCCTTAAATGATCATTTTGTCTAACACAACATGACCTATTTATTAAATGGGTTAAGCGGGTTGGAAACGGGTAACCCGTTTAATAAATAGGTTGGGTTTGGGTTTAAATTTTTGACACGATTATTAAATGGGTTAGGTTTGGGTTTGCATCTTGCGATACGACAAATACCTTGACCCGACACGACCCATTGACAGCCCTAATCTTAAGAAGAAGTCTCAATCAATTATGAGAAATTGAGAAAGTGACAATCATTAACTACAAACTTTCGACCTCAAAATTGGTTTGGGCTCACCACCCACCAAAGGATTTTTCAATCCAATATTTATAAACACATATTTTGCGAATGGTCAAACTAGATAGTATTCCCGCCGTTAAGGGGAGGAAAAACTAATGTAACGGCGTGAACTATGTGGAATATATCCACTAAGTCCAAGATCTTAAGCTCCCTGTAAGGGAAGATTAATAATTATACAAGCCATATATATAACGCTCTTCATGAGGTTATAAGAAGATCCACATTCTCTAATTAATTTGTCCTATATATAGAGACAATACATTCCCTAAAAGATGAATGAATAGTTGATATCAGTAAAGCTTATTATAGCTAATGCATGCATATATAAATGTGTGTGATCAAAATTTGTTGATATCTCATCTATAATAGCGCTATTGAAAATCATCAAGGGCTGTATACTATACCACGTTTCACTGTGTCGACAAAAGAGGCAATTCCAATAAATTTGAATATTGTAAACGTGATGATATATTTGGACTTTATCAACCTAAAAATTACAAAATGGTGTACTAAAGTGAATTGAAATCACTGTGACACAAGTCTCTTTATAGAGACATGGGCTTATCATTCTTCTCCAAGCGACAACTTTTCTATAAGTACAACGTTATATTGACGAGAAACTTATGGTATGTTGTCTTGGCTAATATGAAGATCTTAAAAGCAAATCCCCAAAACCTATGTGTCATTATAAGCATATTGCTTAACCAAATCCTTAATGGATTCATATTGCCAAATGCAAATCCATGAATGAATGAAAGAGCTTAAAGATCACTCATGGAATCAAAAAGTCTAAAGTTCATATATACTCATTCATTTACGGTCAAAGTGACTTATTGCCTTAATGAGTACTATGACAAGACAAAGAAATCGAATTCGAATCATGCTCACATTGTTGCAACATATTCTAACTTCCACAAACTCTAGAGCTCATATTGAGCCTATATTAAATTATCAATTACACAAATTGATATTTATGGCTAAGTATGCCATACCTAAATTTCAAATGCTCAGAATATTGTATAAAGGTAAATGTATCAATTATTATTCCTTTATATTGTTATTCTTTGCTAATATCTTTATCTATAATTTGAGCATATGAAATTGTTTCTACTTGAGGTAAGATTTATTATCATAGTTTTATTGGTACTACCCTAATCTTTGCAGGAATTGCAATTCATGATAAGTCCCCTTTATGCAAAGCACACATA
>LYNE01001024.1:59975-73599 GCA_001662545.1 Rosa x damascena | reverse complement strand
TAACAGTGATTTTCATGTGCTGCCCATGCAGGTATACACTTTGTGGTATCACTAAACTCTCATATTCATTGTTCGGTCATTATTAATGATGAGATGATTTTCATTCATCGAATTTCACACCCATGTGATTATTGTAACGTTATAATATTTAATAATATTTATTATCAATTTAACAATGCATTAAAGTTAGATACTTAAATCAATATGTTAGAATCCGTTTCGTGTTAGATTTTCATTTCATAAAACTTGATAACAGCGTTATAATATGTAATATTATTTTTTATGTTCGTGTTAAAGTTAAGATAATTAACTCAACATGGTTGGAATCCGTTTTCTGTTTGATTATCAATTTTCGAATTGAAAAATTTGATAACAGCTTGCAAATGATTATGAAACTGTTGAAGTTTGGTTTATAGTTCAACTCGTTAAGCTCTCTATAGGCGAAGCCAGGTTTGAACTTCAAAAATATCCTTTGACTGAGCTAAGTTTAAGCTTAAAAATAATGATTTCAACTTCAGCCAAAACTAGACACCTGATGAGCTTAACTCCAGCTCTTTAACCACTCTTTTTTTTTTTTTTTAAATATAATTTTATTTTCCCCTTAACTTACTTTTTTCTTTTGCCCAATCCTAGGCCCAACCTAGTTTACTTTCTTCTTTTAGTAACAAAATGTAGTTTACTTTTTTGTTTAATGAAATTTGGTAAAACCAGAAATAAAACAATAAAAGCAAATAGTAAAGAGAGAAAGCTGAGAGTGAGGTTGATGACCGATCAGTCCCATTAAAGGACAGAAAAAAGAGTGGGCAGAAAGAAAAGCAAATGAGTCATTGAAGTTCCAGAGGCTCTCTCTCCTCCTCCTCCTCACTTTCTCTCTCCTTCTCACTTTCTCTGAAACAAATGTAGAGAATTTATACCCTCTAAATTCTCACTCACCTTCCGCACGGTAAGTCCCAAATTCCAGTTTTCTCTTACTTTCTGTTTGGTCCTCCCAGAAATAAAATTGCAACCCAAAAGAAAATAAAAATCGGATCTTGGTAACTGTCAGCCAGTGCCATAATCCCAAACTCATAGAAACTATTCTTTTTCTTTTGTTGATAAAGATTCAATCTTTGAGGTTATTGGTTTCTGGGGACTGAGAGTCTCTGTGAATCATTGAAGGTGTTACAAAGGGGGTAATGGTTAGGGAGATGAGCAGAGAGCAGCCACCGGAGCCTCTTGATTTCTTTATTTGGACTGTTGAGGTAAAAAGTTTTAAACTTTATCTGTTTCTCGTTGTGGGTTTTATTATTTTTTTTTCTGTTGTTATCATTTCTCGTTTGATAAAGTAGATCTTGTTTTGACTTTTGCTGTTTAGTTCGTATTGTGAATTATGCATATGAGCTTCTTAGATTTAGGCTTTGTAATTTTGGGGGTATGTGCTTGTATGGTTGAGTTATGTTATGATTTTACTTGTTTGGGAGTTGATTGATAGCTTGCAATTCTGTAGTTCTTGTTGATGGGTTTGCCAAATGGTACAGCTTTCAGTTTAGTTTTAATTTTTGTGCAATTCACCAACTTAATGAATCCAAGGGACATACAGTTTATCATGTAATATATGCTGGAAAAATCTAGTTAGTTAGCAAGCCCTTGAGTCTGTGAAATTCATCAACAATTTCATGGAAGTTGCGTACCCATCTCATTCTGTTATTAACAGGAAATAATTGCCTTCTGGTCACTTATCAATTCGTCCTTCCCATATTGTTCTTGTTAGCCTTTAGGTGTCATAGTTTTGACTCTTCATACTTTTGAGTTTTTATCTAACCAACCTGTGTAGCTATAGGCTACCAAATGTTGCTGGTGAGCTGGTGTGATACAACTAAGTATCCTACACAATTGAAAAGAGCTTATGACCTAAAGCTTGAATTTTGGTTGCTCATTGTGGTGCTAAGGATGACTCCACCGAGTTGGGTAAACTAGAATTTACAATTGATATAGTGTAGCTGTTGCATAGGGTATAAATTAGAAAATGATTATTGTGATGAAAGTTGCTAAGTTGCATAATTTTGTTTTTCTTGGTGATTTAGAATGTCATGTAATATTGGATGATATGGATTAAACGTGTTTTGTGATTAACTCAATATTAAAAGTTGAATTGCTCTAAGTTTAAGGTAGGTACTGAACTTTTAAAATGATTCTAGGCCAGCTAATACTACATCTTAGATTCTTAGGTAACTCACTTGTTAGGCTTTAAAGTACATGATTATAAAGTATTCACACGCGCCCCTCCAGAGAGGGAGGGGGGAACAATGGTGATGTGATAACATGATTTTGTCTTGCTCCATGATGAAGACCTAATAATCCAGAATGTTTATCAATCAAAAGATAAAGTATATGACTCAATGACATGCATCTCATGTGTTCTTTCCCTTGTGAACAGGATGTTGGTTTATGGTTAGAAGAGATAAATCTGGGCAGTTACCGGCAAACTTTCAAGGAAAATGGTGTCAATGGAGAGTACCTAGAAGGCATGTCTATGTTCACTACTGAGCAGATTCTTCGCTTTATAAGACGATGCCACATGAAATGGGGAGATTTTATCACACTGTGTAAGGAGCTAAGGCGAATTAAAGGTCTGCATTTTCTTCCTTTCTAAGTTTCTATGCATTTGTATGACTGTCTTCAAAAGACACCTTTTGACTTGTGATGAGACTAGGAATGTCATTTCGTGCATTCGTCACTGGCCTCTTTACACTTTTGGGTAACCTGTTCATTAGATATTTCTCAAACAGTCTTTCCATGTGGTATTCAAAAAAAGAGGATTAAAAAATAAAAAACAAGAATGCCTCTGTTTCATTTTTATTTTAAAATATTTGTTTAATCACTACCTTTTACATTATGCAAATGTCGAAGTAGTCCTCTTCTGAAGTGGGGCGCATGAACACTCATGAGGTGCATCATCTTTTGAGAGTAATGCTTTCTCTTGAGAAATGGATTTCAATTAAGCCATTAAGGCTTCCTACTGAGTCTGTATCTCATATTATGTATAACAGTATAATTATTATTGCAAATTGCAAATTACATTATTCAAGAAGGAAAATGTGAAAGCATATATATGTAGAGTGACTTTCACAGGACACTGGGTGGCTTGCATGCTTCATTAGTCTCATGCATTAGTATGGTCTACTGATAGCACACGCTAACATTACAAAAGTGTTACTAAACGCTTATCAAACTCCTCTTAATATCATTACTCAGTTATGTTTGAACCTTTCTTGACCCATGTTCCCTAGAGCTGTATTTGTGCTTTTCTCCTCTGGAATTTGTATCGCATTTAGATACCATCTGTGTGTGTGCTGAAACCAATTTTGTATCCAGTCGCTTGCCTGAAAGGAGAGCAAAAGGTCCGCAGGCCATGGTGGGCTCCGTCTTGCCTCTCAATAGTATTTGTCAAGGTGGCAAAGCGTAACAGACAATCACGTGTTGTTTCCTTGAAGCTGGAACCATAAAGGAAGATCTTATATGTACCTACCTATATTTTCTTCTTTTTTTTGGCTTAGTGAACAGAGTAGGAAAGTATCTTTTTCTTTCTTCCTTGAATCGGTCAAGTTACCTGTTTGTTCTTTGCTGGAGAACTGTGTTTTATAGTCTTTAATGTAAACTATTACTGGTCGTTTGATCTTTATTTACTTTGAGAGCCATGGGGCAATCAACTTCTTGTTGCAAATCATCCAGCCAATGTCTGTGAAGTTAGTTTTTCCTTGTACTTCTTTCCCATTACAGTAAAAACAAGAGAGTGATGATCTTGATAATAGATTTTGATCTTCATGTTGGAATGTTGGTTCATTTTTGCAGTGTAATGAGCATCAAGTATGTAGATATTTACAATTTGACTTCAAACTTATTGGGTCATTATTGAACTCCTCAATTCACCATCTTGAGATCTTGGGGATTTTGGAGGAATCAAGGTTAACAGTATTAGGAGTATATTTAAGTTGAGGTTTTGTTACAGGTGCATCTGCATTCTGGTTATAATTGTTTAAGCAGTCCTTGGAGTATTGGACCACATATCATTTAGTTGCATTTATCAAAATGAGGTCAAATAAGACACATGGAAGACAAAGATGACTATGATTTGATTTGGCTGTCTTTTGCATTCAAAAAGTGAAGTTGAGAGACGTGTGGTGTACGGTGTGCCCAGTTGGATGTGAACTAAAACATTGCTGAGGCCTAACGTACTTTGTATGCTAAGAAGTCGGGAAAAGCCTTTTATAAAAAATAAAATGGTTTTGGTCGGAAAAAGTTCTCCCCTCCCAAAATCTTCGCCGTTAAATGCCTCTCCATAAAAGAGTAAAACTAAACAGGAAAGCAGCTTTTTGTTGTCCCTAGTTCAAAATAATCGAGGGTCCTTCATATATGAATTACGTATGATCAAATAATTTCACGATAAATAAGCTATAATGGTTAGTTCTGATTGAGAATCTGATAACATAATATGTAATTTAACAACATTAAAAGCTCCAATAGTACAGAATATACGCCCGACCTCCTTCGTAACCGAAAAACAGAAAACATGAAACATTATTGGATGAACAGTATGGTAGGTGGGTGAGGACAGTGATGGTCTACCACTTCTACTGTGATAATACAATGACAGAAAACGAGTCATTATCAAACCTGATAAAGCGACCTTTTTCTTCCGCAGGTGATATAGATGTGACTTTAGAGTAGGGACTTCCCAATTTTTGATTGAGAGCATTTCTCAATTATAAGAAAGAGACACGATCTATCATCAAGTTTATCATCATATAAAAGAAAAACCATAGATTTGAATGTAATCACGTTTGATCAAGCCACAGATACCTTGTTAAAAAAGGACTATTTATAGCTCTAAATTCTCACACAGCATATAGACAAGGGCAACATTTTAAGGAGTAGGTCAAGCTTGAAAATCATTGCTACAAGCTTAGGATTCCCTTAGAAAGAATCCAAGTAGGCACGAAATGATTTCAAAAAATAGATAGCGTACCTTCCAATCTGGACCAATTGTTCCAGTCATTAAACAGCTTGAAATCTTGAATTCATGTGCATACAGACAGGAAAGTTAATCAACTGGCTTTGCTGCTCAGCAAACTAAAACAAAACAAGTTACAATACCCAGTAATTTTGGTCCATCGTATCTTCCAAACACTGATTTTGATTAATGAGAATCTATGAACCTACATAAAATCTACGAAACCCAACTGTATGTAGCCAACTACACTTACAAACTTCAAACAATGCTCTTTTCACAAACTTCAGTTTATTCTCCGAATTAATGCATATCCACAAAACTGTTTCAGGACATATCATTTTGATCTGCAAATGAACACAGAGATATAACTACCTCCAAAACTTTGGGAAACAAAGCAAGAACGGTAAAGCCCAGTCGTCCAATGCTAAAGGAAGGAGCCCAAAGTCCGCTCAATTCCATCCCATAACTCTCCAATGTCAAGCTCACATAGAGCATGGACAAAACTGATGAAGCCTAAGAGACCTGAACAACAGTCAACAAAACCTCATAAGCTGTTGCTGCTGATCAAGAAGAAGCACCTGTGGGTCCATTACTGGTTTTGCTAATGACCCCCTTCCCGAAATACTCAGCGATTACAGAAAAACCATCCTTCGAATTTTTAACTTGCTGGAAGAACCGATCCTGATCTTTGGAGTTTTGCTCTAAACTCGTTTTCATTTCTAGAACAGATCTGTATTCAGGAGCACATACGGGGCATTCTTTCTCATTATCACCGAGGCAACGCTGATGGAATGAGTGGATACACATAAAATGTACAGCAGGGAGATCAAGAGTGAAAGTACATGCAGTGCACTTGCTGAGCTGAAAGATCCGTGCATTTGTCCTAAGATCCTGAATTTCTTTTCTCATTGTCAATGTTGCTTCCTGAACAATTAAAGGACTCATTAGATAATCTTTCTCACAGACGCACACACCCATGAGAGCAAACAATAGATTGAATCAAAACCTAGAATGGTGGTAAGGGTACTGTTTTTTTTTCCAATATACACACAAATCTATTTTTTAATCATTCACTGTAACATAGCTAAAGAACCATAGAAAACTAAAGATGCCTTGTCATTTCCCTTGTCTAAAGTAGTGCTCGTTGAAGTGCTTTCAAGACATAGTTTTTCACTTGCTAAGAAATTCCTTTTAAGCAAGACTTCCACTTGTTAAGAAACTTTCCAATTGAATTTCCAAAAAAAAAAAAAATAATAAATAAATAAAAATAAAAATAAAAAGAAGAAGAAGAAAAGAAAAGAAAAGAATGAAACTTTCCAATAGTCAAATTGTCAAATGCTACCAAAATATATTTGCAGTTCAATGTAATAAACCCTAAATAAAGTCCCTATCTGTTATGTACTTATGCTATTGCTTTTGAGACATTACTGATTTTATTTGTTTATTCTTTTATTTTTATTTTTTTTATTATTATTATTATTTATTCATGTTTCCATTTTTTTCAAATCATTTTATGTTTACCCAACTAAATGCGCATGCAACCTTATTTGATAACTATTTTGACAAGATCACCATGGTGTCACTAGAGATGCTTCCAACAAAGACTTCAAGAAATAAAGAGTGGTCCAACTTAACAATCAAAGAAAGAGGCGGTTGAAATGAAAGAAAGACGTATTATAAATAAGTTATGAATGACAGCTGCAGTAATCACCAACCTGATACTTCTCAATAGCTCGACGGTCCTCTTCAATCAGTTTTGATTCTTGTTCAAGCTTTCGAGCAATGTATTCCTTAATGACAGAGAGTGTGAGGCATGGATTTCTAGACAGTGTTTGAAGAACAATAATAGGAGGCAGGATATCATCTCTTTCTATATACGTCAAAACTTCCTTCACTTCTTTGGAACAATCTTCTCCAAGCTCACCAAAATATTTCAGCAGATCTGCCCAAAGAGTTGGGTCCCCACCCTTACCTGAATCCCCTAATCGTTTGCAGCATGCAATCAAACCTTCATGGTCATGGGCTTGCATGTAGCAAGAAATCACCTCTTTATAGAGTTTCATTTTCTCATATATATAGAGAAGCCCTTCCTTAAATTCATTCATTTCGCAGAGGATTATGGCAAGATCAACATCATAAAGCGGATGTTCCAGCTCAGACGGCCATGCACTCTTTAGCAGTCTTAGCCCTTTCTCTTGCCTTTCCATACGGTCCATTTCCTGAGTTAAGTCTTTGCCATCAGCAACAAATTTCCCATTCGACTCAGCTTTTGACATTGTGGCTGCTCCCGGTCTAATAGCCCTAACACTTATATCTCCACCATTGCTAGCTTGCGACATCAACGGGAAGTTCAAGTCATTCGACAAATACAACTCCAAGAGTGTGTTATGGATTTCTACTTGAGCAGGAGAGTCTTTGACCTTGTTGGTATACTTTTCAAGGAAAACCATAAGTGACTGAAGATGATGGATGAAGATGTTCAGGAAATCAACAGGAGATGGTAACATAGTTAAGTATGCACCATTAGTGCGTCCTCTCTTGGCTGATTCTCCATCCTCAGTGCACAGCTTCATCAGTATCTCAATTGTCTCCTCAGGCTTGTGCTCTATCAGAATCTTACCGTACTCTTTGACTGTTACTCCAGCTTGGCTTGGCTCAAGGCTTGAAATATATTGCAAGGCTTCCTCATATCTACCAAGGTCTTCAAGTAAGATCTTCAAGTACCACTCATGCTTCCCTGCCTTCTTAGCAACATACATTGCATGCTCATAGTAGTTGGTAGCACGGCAGACCCGTATTGCCGTCTCCACATCAAACCTATGTTCCCCAAGACCATCCTCACTTTTAATGAACACATTTAGCTTGTCAACATCTTTCAATTTGGTGTAGCAGTTCAATAGAAGAGTGGTATGATCTTTAGAAGCAAGCCCCTTCTCATGTAATTTCTCCAAGTAATTCGTAAGATTGTAGATTCGTTGCGCATCTAGAAACTTTTGTATAACATAAGATGGCTCAAGGTGACCAATGGTATGGATATACTGGGCCATTGCCTCATCATAATCTTGCTTGCTATAAAGATGATCACCATACTTTCTTAGCACTTCAGCAGTTGCAGCAGCATCAGCTTGCTGACTCTGGACAAGGTTAATGGCAACCGTATATAGATTCTTCTTAAAAAGCATATCTAACTTGCTCTCCATATCCTTCTCCCCAATGCACAAAGCGGACTTGTCAGCCATTATAAGTATTATGCTACCCCATTCGCAGAGCATGTGAGAAACCTCTTTTACCACAAGGCTGTGGGCAATTAAATGGTTCTTCAGGTCATATATGTTGAAAGTGTGGTTACCACTTCTCTGATCTTCTATAATACACAGAAGATATCCACGAAACCAGCCTAAAAATTTCTTTTCTCCTTCAAAAGCCCAACAAGGACCACGCCCATCAACTTCATAAAAATACACAGCCTCAGGTCGACCAATTATCAACTCCTGCTCACAGTAAAATAATAAAGAAATAAATAGAAATGGTAAGATATACATGACAATACACAGACGGAAGATAACACTGAATTGCATACCCCACGATCACTCATGGCCACACTGTTAACATTGCCTCCAATCTGATCTAGGGTTTGCCCCCTTGATGGTTGATTCTGCAAGATGAACAAGTTCACAGAAGACGGTGTCACAGCAAACAACTGAAGGGCCTGACCATCCACTCTGAACCCCAATCCTGTGATCGAGCACTGGCTCTTGTCAGAAACATTATTCACCTGGAGCTTGAACCGGGTGATACGCTCCCGTGCAATATCCCCTTTAATGCAGTAAATGCAGCCATTATCTAATCCAATAGCTATAAGTAGTATCGGCGGCGCTTCCTCTAGTACTAAAAACGATGTAATCTGCAGTAACAAAACAATGCCTCCATTCAAAAATTCTATTCCTTCCATCAAACAAAACTCATCATACTCACAAAAAAATCAGTACTCAGCAGTACCTTTGCTTCAGGAAATTGGTTGGTAAAAATCCTCAAGATGCCAATGCAATCGGGGCTCGTCGAGCTCGAACCCTCGGGCTGTATCCTATCTAGGTCAAAGACCTTGAGGCACCTTGATTGCTGCGCCGAGATTTGTTCATCGTCTCCAATTGTCACCAAAAAGTTTCTTTGCTGAATTAAACCAAAAATAAATTAAAAAATTCAACACGCTAGTCCTCTCCTACCAATGAAACTAAACCGAAAAGCATCCGAAAATCGAAAGTTCAAGATTTCAATCGAGAGAAACTAAAGGATTTGAAATGATGGGGGAGAAGGAGAAACCTTGAGCTGCTGAAGGAAGAGAACGGAGGAGTGAGCTTGGAAGCCGTAGCTGCAGTGGAGGCTGCGGTCGAGGAAGCTGACGGTGCCGTCGTCGCAGCCGATCACCACCTTGCCTCGGCCGCTCGAACAGCACTCGATCTTGCCCCTTACTTCCTCCGGAATCGCGCACTTTCCCGCCAATTTCTCCTCGAAGAACTCGAATTTCCTCCACTGGTACATCGCGGCCTAGAGAGAGATCGGACGGCTCTGATTTCCGAGAGCGGAGATCAATCTCTCTCTCTTCTCGTCTCTCTCTCTCTCTGTGATCGGGTCGGGTTTACGGGAGTTACAGCCTTACAGGAAGCAAGACGAGTGCCAAAACAGCGTTTTGGATAATTGGATTAGAAACAAGAGCTTCAGGACGACGCCGTTTCACTTTGAGGCAGGCAGGCAGCTTCCTTTTCCGACAATAGAGCTTGAAGACGACAACGATAGAAAATTTTACTATCGTGAATGGCATTGGGCTCAATGTTGGACCAAGGCCCAAGACTAAACGGTGGCATCTTTAGGATTGGGTTTTGATACAAATTGCTAATCGAGCTGATTCAAAGTTGAAATAATGTACAACCTTGAGAACGAAGCTTGGCCTAGCTCATCTCACTCTTACATATATGAGAATTAAACTCATGACCTTTGGTTTACATAGATTACTATGTTGGAATTATAATTTACTAATAGATCACAGCTCACCCACACGGATGATTTTGGTTCAATTCAATTTCGGTTAGTTTCAACCGCGTTGTGTACATGTTGAAAATAAAGAGCCTCATATTAAAAAAATTAATTAATTAATATATAGTAAATTTAAATGTCGGTGGTTCACTGTTATTATCTATTAGCAACGAAGTCTTTTAAATAAAATCTCACATCTTCAAACGGTGGTTGAGTTGAGAACAATATCAGTGCCCCTAAGTCTTTTGAATAAATTTCAAACATTGATTTCTCAATATGTTGTCTATAATCATCTCTATTTATCAATTCTTCAACCTACAATCATTCTCGACGAAACATGCTAGCACACACCTTATTTTTCAGAGACATTAATCCGAAACTTGAATGGGGTCCGTGCGACATTTTTCCTCGTAACCTAAAGTTAATAGAAATGGAAAGGCCATGGCCAAATTATAACTTTTGCTTAGTACATGAGTTTAATACTTTTAATTTCCTAATCTAAAATACAGCACAACAAGTGTACGACGTACGTTGTCGTTCATCGTGACCCAGTACGAAGCTAGCATCATGATACATGCAGTCATGCACATGCCTAGTCCTTCCTGGGTCAGTACCTATAGCTTCTGCATTCTCTTTGCCTCTCCAGCCACGCCAGTTACCTATAACAACCCCTGACACTACTGGGTCAGCACCTACGTACGTTTTTTCAGCTCACCAATTCCACCATGCATATAACAAATTAACGTACTTTACCACATTCTTCCCGTAAAAACCTTCCAAATCAGGAACCCTAATAACTCAGACACCCGTCATTTTTTTATTTTTCACACACATCTCGCTTTCAACAACCGTTTTTAGATCGACTTGTGTTTTTCGTGTCGAAGATCTCGACAGAAACGTCGCAAGAAAATCCGAAAAACCATATCCGGAGAGTGGATTTTCTCCATTGCTGTTGGGTCCTCGATCAGCAAGCTGATGAACAGATAGTTGGGTAACCTGGAAATAAGCCAGTAAGATCCCGATAAGGTTCCCTTCACTGCTGCCACTCAATTACTTGATGCTTCTGATGGGCCATGAACATATTAACAAGGCCAGAAACATCACACTCAACCGTCATATATATCGATCATGACAATGTAACATATACAGTAAAATGCAGATACAGATTAATAGTTCAATGTTCTAAATGATCTGATTAATTAGAGTGGGCCAAATATATTAATTTCTGGTTTCTGCCTTTCTGCAAAGCTTTTACCTCCCTTTTTTGAACCACATGTTGCCTGGAAAAAAGGCCAGAGGTGATTAGGTGAACGCATGTGAAGCCACTATCATTTCATTTCTATGTCTTTTGTGATTTCTTTTTCTTTTTTAGATGGTAGAAGACCGAATGAATGACGAGATTGAATTCTTAATCTCAATTCAAATGTTCACTTTCCTTCAATATTTGAGCTAATTCCAAGAGCACCTTTTCAGTTATAATTTCTTTTTCTACATCCTAGCCTGCAGGCCAAAAAATTAAATATTATTAGTACCGAATATACAGCTGGGAATTATTAACAAAATGTTTGTAAAGTTGATTTATTTGGACGGTCTAAATTTGATGATGGTCTTAGTGTAGATACTATATGCTAATCAATGATTGCAATGGTTTTAATATCAATTTAGTGGGGTTTACTGGATAGTCTGGATTAGAACAAATACCAAATAAAGCTGAGAGAACGTCAGCTTGGTTTGTTTTCAAAACTGTTTGCCTGATCATGACAAGGGTGTCCAAATCACATTCCTTGAACTGTTAATTATATAAGCCATTAGGTATACATGTACTTATCACCGTTGATATATTACTCTCGGGTCTTTATTAGGATCAGGTCAAATCTCTCTTATTCACAAACTTGTGTATCATGTTAAGTAATTTCTCTAAATATGGATTTTCAACAGTCAAATATATTAGACTAGATAACGATCCATTTTAACGATTGAGAATTTACACGTCCAGTACCATATCAGCTAAAATGACACTAAATAAGCACACGTACCCTAAGTTATTTAGCTATAGCTTCCATCCCCAACAATATATCTATATGTGCGTGTGGGATTTTTAGTTAACTTTTTTTTTTTTTTAGAATAAAAGAAATTTCATTAATTCAAAATATTACAACGATGGGATGACACTGTAAAATCCTAAGAAAAGAACATACTCATACCCCAAATATAGAACTGACAGTTACAGATACCATGAGCTGATAGGGGCCTAACTCTAACCATAAACATCAACTTATCCCAGGAGTTCCGATACATCCTTAAAATCAACCTCAAGAAGAGACTAACCCCTTCCGACACCATATACCAATACCGCCAGTATATGTGTAGGGGCAGCTCCCCATTTCATTGATTACAAGAACACAGCGAAAGTAGAACAATTAGTCCCTGGAGATGACACCATAAAATGGCACACCATTTGTCCAGACCACTAACATCGTCACTCAAAGGAGGAGGGACTGATAAAACCTAAACAATAACCTCAAAAACCAAACCAAAACAAAACTCTAAAGAAACCACCAACACCCTCACTCAAGGGAGGAAGGACTGATTAAACCTAAACAAAAACCTAGAAAACAAAACAAAAACCCTAATCATAACGATGAGGAGCCCTCGTGAACCACCTTACTTCTCAGCCAGTAGTCGACTGTCGAAAGCGATCAACGGAGATTCAGGCCAAATCCAAGCATATATGAATAATCTGAAATTCACCAACAGCAACCAACCAGCATTCCACAATTCCCACCCAGTTCGCATCCAACATCCACGTCTCCGCCACAAGTCCACCGCGCACCACCACCCCCTCCGATCCCACAAATCCCAAACTCCAGCGAGCAACCCGATCAGGAATAACAGAACGAAAGAAAAGATCTCTGGTCATAACTCGGAAGTAGCTCTGAAGCCGCAACCAACTCAGGTAGAAGAAGGAAGAGAACGCGACTCACCAACCACCGGAGAAAACATAGAAGCCCGTCCGGCAACCCCCAAACCACACCGATGAGGTCGGAGGCCGGCGTAGGTGCGGCGGTGTCGCCGGACAAGCCAAGAAACTGAAACTGTTTACTTCTGAACTCTAGATCCTTTTTTGGCGGAGCGTTGAGAGAGAAAAAACCATACAACAATTAAAAAACAAAAAAAAGAGGATTCAAGGGTGCGTGACAAGATTATAAGGAAGTTGCAATTGATTCGCATAATGAATGTAAAGTGGTTAAATGGATAGAAAAAAGAAGAATGCATGTTACATAGGTTATGAATAATGTTTGTGCAATTTGTAGCTCACTCATGCTTAACGCACTGTTTAGCTTAGGTTAAGATTGTCTAGGTAGTAATGTTTTTTAATTAGTGTGAGCGCTTCCTATTTTCTTCACGTTACTTCGCATATGCATCTTACATAAGTACATACATTCTCATTTGACACACGTTTATGGTCGCACATGCTTAATAATCATGTGGCTGGATATACTTGTGTACCTATGCATATGTGAAAATGCGAGCGGATGTGCTCGTATACCAAACCAAAATGTGTGCGACCACAATTTATCAAACCACTTTCAATTAATGAGT
>LYNE01001024.1:0-17020 GCA_001662545.1 Rosa x damascena | reverse complement strand
CATGATTTCCAAAACCGCCCACGCCCACCCCCCATAACAGTAAGATGCTCGCCTTCGTGGTTGTCATCGGAATCCGCATTGTCTGTTTGGGCGGTCATGGTGGTGGCAGAAGATCGGGGGAAGCTTCTTTTCTTGTGGCGTTAATTTGCTGCGTCTGTTTATACTTTATTCTTCACGGTTCATTTGGTCTGGCAAGTCCTATGTGGGCCAGACCATCTTTGTTTTGCTGTTGCTTTGCCCTTGTGGCTCATAATGCAAGTTTAATTGATCCAACAAAGAAAAGATTGATCAAGAAGCGGGCCCAAAATGAAACATTCAGTCCAATCGGAAAATAGGACTGTCAGGGCAACTCCAACCATGGGCACCATTTGGGGGTGCTATTCTCATTTTAGCACCCCCTTGTTGCATTAATTATTCATATAGGACTCAATTCTCATGTCCAACCATGGGTGCTATATGAGGGTGCTATTTTCACTATTCTTTACAACAAAATAGAATTAATAACCCTTGATTTAATAAGAGTCGTTGATTGGTTTTTTACCTCAAATCTCAGCCCTCGGATTGGAAATAGATAAGTTTCAGTGAAAAAAAAAAATCAGTACACTCCACATCTCACCGTCCATTTTGGATCATGATCGATCTTAGCCTTCCGTTTCATGACAGTTGGGCGTCGTCAGGGGACAGACTTTGTGCGCGGGCCCCACGTCTGCAGACTAAAAAGCAGGGTGCTCTCTCTCTCTCTCCAGCGCCTTGGCGCGCGCGTGTTCTTCTTTCCTTCAGCAGCATCAGCGCGTCTCCTTCATCATGATGTCTAGGCGCGTTGCATTGCTCAATTCGGCTGAGACAGCAATTGGGCTGGCCCCATGCACAGTGTCCAGTCATGGTCTTGGAAAAGTCTCAAATTTGAGACTTCAAATGAGCCCAAGTCCCATATTTATAGGACCAGCCCCCTCTAAATTTCTTGGTTGGAGATGAAAAGTCTCATTTTTGTTCAATTTCTGTTTTTGAACCCAAAGGTTGGAGTTGCCCTCAGAGGCCCAAAGTTTATGGATGGAGAGTTAATTTATAAATTAAGTTGTTAACTCCTTGTACCAAAAAAGAAAGAAACAAAGAAAGTTGTTTACTCCAGTGAGTTCTTGATCAGATCAAAACATGATTTACAAGTGCGTTAAATCTTGAAAGCATTTCAAAATCAACCGAATTTTTACTTTTACTAATTCTACTTTCTTTCTTGCTTGATGCAATGACAGAGCTCATTGTGCACCACTTCTTCTTCCTCGTCCTTCATTAAGGTTAGTGTGGGACCTCATCTCTTCTCTAATTTTGGAATCCAAAACCGAGCCCAGTAATTTCATTTTCAGTTTACTCACTCAGCATGTCAAAATTTGATAAGAACACTCAAAATTGATCTAGGAACTTCAAAACTTTTCTACTAGTTACTTAAAGCTTTCAAACCAAACAGAACCAACCCAGTTCTTATTCTCTATGGTACAATACAGAAGGAAAGTATGAATAAATCCTCATTTCTTCAGTATTCTATCATGCTCAGTTCTATTGGAAAAGAGGCAATAAGCCTGCAATTATTAGGAGTTTGATGGAGCAGTTGAAATATTAAAAGCAATGTTAACTGGGAGAACGTACTATTGTTATATTTGGTTTATGTCTAGGTTAGGATAGCAGTTAGGCAGCTCATGCCGACGTTTTTGATTGGATATATATAGAACAAAAAGTACTCGAGACAGTGTGAAGCTTAATAGTTTTTATAGTAACATAGTCTGCAGACGATGTCTGTTTGCTCGAAATATACAAACCTAACAAACAAATACACCATAACACATAACATAATACAAAAGAACAACATGATATTAGCCCCAACACTGCTCATCTAAACACTAGGCACATGAAGCTAATGTTCATGAACTCCACTCTTATATACATGGATTAAACCAAGTTCTGATTACCCTCCTCCGCCTTGTGCTTCTTGGCTGCCTCCTCCTGCTGAATATCTCTACAAACCAGTCATGCTTCTTGGCTGTCCAAAAGTTTCCCCCAACCACTCCAACTATTAAACCAGCAACAACTCCTGGTAACCACAAACCAATCTAGCTCAATTTGAAACCCAGAGTCTTCATCATGTTCAAAGGTTGTTTGTGGTGTTGCTCTCTCAGAATCTTCACATTTCTTTGACATAGGTTTTCCACACAAACCTGA
Source organism: Rosa x damascena (assembly GCA_001662545.1). Classification (NCBI taxonomy): domain Eukaryota; kingdom Viridiplantae; phylum Streptophyta; class Magnoliopsida; order Rosales; family Rosaceae; genus Rosa; species Rosa x damascena. The sequence continues at coordinate 14,809 of LYNE01001024.1, read as the reverse complement.
GTTTCCTTGGTATATATTCTCTTGGAATGTACTAAACTATCGACCTTGTGGGATAGGACCATAGAGACGATTGTGGGATACATTAAAGTATGCAAGGAATGTCAGTTGTGCTAGATCACTAGGGATTTTTTCTGAGAGCTGATTTTGGGAGAGATCCAACGATTCAAGAGCAGTCAAGTTCCCCAAAGACGAGGGGATGAGACCAGTGAGAGTGTTAGAAAGATTGAGCAAATGAAGCCCTCTTAGATTCCCAATGATACCTGGGATCTCTCCTTCAAATCTGTTACTTGAGAGGTCTATGAGTCTCAGAAGATAAGGGATCTTGAAATACTTTAGTTCAACACCTTTGCTAAAAACTGTAATCGGGTAATCATGGTAAATGGGCATTTTATATTACACCCAAATTTAATTACACCTATTAGATTAAACCCATCTATAATTTTTTTTAATATATACCCAAATCTGTTGATTAAGTTGATTACATAAATAAATTCTCATTAAGTGACATAGAAAATAAAATATGTTTTTGTCAAAAATTTCTTAATATGCTACAAGCTCTAAACAAATACACTTGATGAACTAGAACATTGATTGAAGCTCTGGTAATCAATACCTAGATAGAGGTTTATATCTGATTTTTTATATATAAAAGGTATGTTATATTTTTCATATAAACACTTGAATGGAAAGCAAACATAGGTTAATAACATATTATACAGTTGTTCTATTTGTAAGGTATGTACTAAAAAGGTACCTGATCATTAGAATACTTTTTTTTTTTTCTAGATAATTTGATTTCAGGTATGTATATAACATATAGGAGGCTTAGTTTTTGGTTTATACATTCGATTACAGCCTAAATGTTAATGGGTTTCGTATAACATCTTTGTATTAGAATTTATCATTATTTTCTGTATCATACCTCTTTGTTAGGTTTTCTATTATATTATACCTATGATTGTATAAACAAAAATGTTACACCTATGATTGTGGTATATATCATTGTGTGTAAATTTCTATTAAGCTTGAACGTTTCTATTATTTAAGCCCTACCTACATATACATATTTAGTAGGTACATTAGACATGTATTATTTGAGAGAATGTAAAAGGGCAAATTAGATATACATGAAAATAAGGAAAAATATTGATTATATATAGGCCTATAGTTTATATGGAAGGTTTTCTTTTTATTTTTTTTATTTTTATGAATCACTCTATATAGAAGGTTTATCAATGTGATTTGGGTGTAAACTAAAAGAAAAGTATGCATGGGTTTTTTTCTAATAGAAGGTTGAATTTTTGGGTTTATATCTAATTTTCTCTTCGAATTTTCACCCAGAAGAATAGGGAAGTCATGTTCATTGTTTGGATTGGTGCTAGACCATTATAGTCTTGAATAGGCATAGGGGCACGATTGTAGTACCATGGCCCTCCCCATAGTACTCAGTTTCGATCTCGCCTGAGATAAAAAGTAAATACAAAATTCTTCTGTGGTCGCTCCTGAACCTTAAACTTTCCATCCAGAACCCAAGCACGCCGGAAGTAATGCGTAAGGTCATGCAAATCAATAGGTTTTGGGGTCAGAGGACGCGCAAGCAGAAAAGATTGTGAGGGACGGCGGGTTGACGTACCAATTGTGCGAGTGATATCAAGAACTTCATCGCTCGCCAGTGCCATAGACACGGTAAAGCTTGCAGTAACTTGCTCAATGTCAGACATAGGATTCCGGGAGGCTGATCAGCCGAAAAAACGCCGATATAGAACTAGGGTTTTGAAGAGCGGCTGCGCTTTAGGGTTTTTTCTCAGATACTTTCACTTTAATAAAAAACACTTGATCTGGTTTCTTTTATGAGTAATATATTTTAAGTCCCCTTGGATTCTTTAAGAGCAAGTGCACCCGTAGTCAAGAAAAGGCAAAGTCGAGAAGTCAAAAATTCGACCGGTCAAACTACTATTCACTGCCACTGGACATGGGTTTGCACCCGTTGTTTTCTTGCCCGGTCAACACTGTTCATAATACTGTTCACGTAATTTACTGTTCATATGTGGGTTTCACTATTTAAATTTACTGTTCTTTTTTTACTGTTCATATATATACATATTAATTCATCCACCGTCGGATTGTAAACATTAATTGAAACCAACGGCCCAGATTAAAGGACCGTTGGTTTCAAATTTTCTGAACAAGCCAACGGCCCGATGCCACCTGTCCCCTGAGCCCACTCACTGTCGCTACGCGACAAAATAGCAATGCAGTCTGATTGTTGGCCACATGGCGCGTTTCGATTGGGCCGTGTCCTCCACTCTGGGCCATCAACGCGTTTGATAAGGTGCTGACCCCACTGACGTCACCCACGTTCCTCTCTTCCTTCAGCTGGCAGCCGGATGCCTTTGGGCAAGACTTTAGTCACGGGCTTGCCCCTTTTTATGGCTTTGGGCATGGAAGGGCAAGACTTGCCCAGTCAAGCTTGGGCCGGTGGAAACCATTTTTCTGCATAGCCAGGCAGCCACATTAACATTCCTTCTTTTTTCCCGGGCAATCCAACACCGGTGGACTTGCTCTAAGCCCTATAACAACCCACCGAGGTTGTCTTTAGTTTCACATTACTTGTTCAATCAAATTGGTATTATTTATTTTATAGAACTTTCTTTTTGGTTAAGAGAGTTGGGAAGAAAATTAATAATAAAATTAGAGTTTGATGCATCTCCCTATTATTAATATAGGTATGCCTGGCTTTTTGCTTCTTGGTCAAGTCTGGTGTGCCTTGGCTTGGAGCTTCTCAGAAGAATAAGCACTGGTCCTATTAATTATACTATATTTGCTTCTTTAACTTCTTTTGTTTAATGGACTGCTGTCTCTTAGTCTTCCGTTTGGTAGTAAGGTACCTTTGAGATCTTGAAAACTCTGAACTCTGAAGAAGCCACAAAAGCCCTAGTAGCCACCAAAGTCGGATTAGGATCCTTGTTATTGAAAATGCAATCACACCGACGTTTCTATTTGTGCCAAAGAAGAAAGCTGATATGAGTACGTAAGCACTACAGATCTTGACAAGTCAGTATGAAGAGGAATAACCAGAGCACTTAACCACCGATCAAAAGAAGTAGGGGATGATGAAATGTTTACTTGACAAAAAAAACTATGCTAAAGCGATGTCATTGTTGTACCCTATCGCTTTCCTACTCCAAGATGCTGCTTATTATTGTGTACATATCCAGAGTATCAGCTAAATAATGGATGAGGATTGAGGTGCCCATGGAGATGTGATGTGCGAAAGAGGTAATAGGAGTCGGGTACTAATAGGGACTTTCTTGTTAAAACACCTACTGGTTTTCATTCCTTCAGAAAATTTTAACAATTTACATTTACCAAAAGACAACCTGTATTTCCAATATAAAGAAGAGATTTTTCAAGGTGGGGGAGTCTTGCTCAGTTGCTCTCAATTCACAACCAGTGCCGAAGTACCCATCATAGATAAGCTAACATTACCACTTTCATAATTATTCATGAACTAGAGGAGGACCCAACAAAGTCTAGAACTGGCATAGCCTCAATGCCTTGCACTTCTTCCCATGTTGCATTTTGTAGCTATGACAATGCCCTTGTGGCTCTTAAAAAGTTAAAATGCATGTTTAATTGACTGCGATGAGGGGGCTGTGAAGAAACGGGCTCAAAATGAAACAATCAGTCCAAACAGAAATGGGCTTGTCAGAGACCCAACGTTTATCAATAGAGAATCGTACTCATGATTTAGTTAAGACTCGATTCACAACTCACCCTCATCACTTGGGCTAAACCTAATAAGAGTTAGAGTTGACAACTCCTTTTACCAGACAAAAAAGTTGTAAAACTCTGGTGGGTTCTTGATCAGATCAAACGCGATTTACAAGTGCTTTAAATCTAGAAAGCATTTCAAAATCAATTAATTTTTCCTAATTCCATTTTCTTTATTGCTTTGATGCAGTGAAGCAGAGAAGGAGCTGAATAATTGTGCACCACTTCCTTTTTCCTCTGCCTTCATCAAGGTTAGTACTACTTTCTAGTTCCATGTTCCTGCTTGATTTCATTTCACTGATCTGATAGAGTAGTAGAGTCAAAAATAGTTATCAAGGCCCAAAATTCTCATCTTGTTACTAGCCTAAAAATCCCCGTTCTATTGTCTATGATACAGTACAGTAGGTAAAAATGAATAGATTCCCAGTTCTTCAGTTTTCTATTTATGCTCGATTCAAAGGAAATAGACCTATTGTTGTTCATTGAGGCACATGTGTTTGATTTATGTCTAAAACTCTAAATCCAGATAGTATCTAGATAGCTTAACCCTCAAGGTTTTTGATAGGATGTATACAACATAAAAGTACACCAGACTATCAGTCTGCTCAAAATTTAGAATATACAAACCTAACAAACGAATGCACCAGAATATATAAGATGACGCACAAGAAAAACATTATATTTGGATTTAGACGATGTACTGAATAGGAATTTTGTTGTTGTTTCAGACACCTTTGTGCATTATGTTTAGGTTAGGTCGACATTGCCAGTGTCAGAGTGAAAAATTAAAAAATTGGAAACACAGATTTGCAGTGAGAGTTAGAAGCTAGACACCTCTTACCTTAAAGATTAGATATACGAACAATAAGTACTCAAGACAGTATCTCCACACAATTCTGAATAGAAAATATAACAGCACACCAGAACCAGAACAATGTGAATATTGGCCTTGAACTTCCAAATACAATTCCCAAACAACTAGATACACAAAGCAGCATTATGCATGGTTAATATGACCAAGGTCTCTGTTCCCTCCTCCTTTGTGTACCTTTTACCTGCCTTCTCCTCCTGCTGAATGTATCTACAAACCACTCATGCTTCTTGGCTGTCCAAATGTTCCCAGCAACCACTCCAACTATTAGCCCACTAACAACTCCTGGCAACACCACAAACCAATCGAGTTCAATTTGGAATCCAGAATACTCATCTTCTTCAATTATTGATGGTGGTGGAGGTGTTGAGCTCTCTGAATCTTCACAATTCTTTGACAAAGGCCTTCCACACAAATTTGAGTTTCCTTTGTATGAATCCTCTTGGAAAGTATCAAATTGTTGCCCATGTGGGATTGGCCCCCAAAGATGGTTGTGGGATACATTGAAGTATGCTAGAAATGTGAGTTGCACCACATTACTGGGAATCGTTCCTGAGAGCTGATTATGGGAGAGATCCAAGGACTCAAGAGCAGTCAAGTTCCCTAAAGATGACGGGATGAGACCAGTGAGAGTGTTGTTGGAAAGATTGAGCAAATGAAGACCTCTTAGATCCCCAATGATACTTGGAATTTCTCCTTCAAATCTATTGCCTGAGAGGTCTATGGATCTGAGAAGATATGGGGTCTTAAAATACTTCAACTCAACACCTTTGGCGAAAATTGTCATAGAGTAATCATAATGGTAGAGTGCATATGAGTAGATAGTAAAAGTTTGTTCGAGATATGTTTGCTCATCTTCATCTACAGATTTCATGCAACTCCAGTTCTCTAAGTAGTTGGATGGCAGCTTACTTGAAAAACCATTGTTAGATAAGTCGATAATGCACAACTTTGGGAACTCATGGTTAGATGCAGGCTTCCCAATTATTCCATGAAATCCATTCACCCGCAAAATGAGAACCCTTAATACCCGAAGTACCCCTAACCAATATGGAAAGATGTCATTGATCTGATTGTTTCCAAAATCCAGGAACTCTAACTTGGTACAATTAGCCATTGATCTTGGTAGCTCCCCCTGCAACTGATTGTAACTCAGATCCACCATTTTCATTAAACTATCTCTGTTTGAACATATTTGAGGAATATCGCCATCAAAGGAATTGTTATAGAGTTTCAGTATTTCTAAAGCACTGGAGTTCCCTAAACACTGTGGAAGCATACCACTCAGGTTGTTGTTGGACAAATCAAGGACATATAGATAATTCAAGTCACAGAATAATGGTGAAATTCCTCCACTATAATCATTATTTGGAACAGAATAAGATCCAATAAATGATGGTGGAATGGGCAGTGATCCTTGAAACTCGTTAAATCCGAGCTCTACAAGGAAAAGATTTTCCCATGGAAGAATGGCTGGATTTTGTTCAAATCCTGTTAAAAAGTTGTGAGAGAGGTTCAGTATCAGCAGAGTTTCTCTAGATGAGTTCCACATCCAGTTTGGTATTTGGCCATGAATATAGTTATCAGATAGGTCTAGCTCCACCAATCTACTGTCATTTTTCAAAAATTCTGGAAACTCTATTAAGTTGCATGCACCCAGTGCAAGAGTTTCATACTTTTGAGGGGGAACACTAAAACCGGTCTTGACATGCAAAGTTAACTGGTTGAACGACAATCGAAGTATTCTCAACTTTTTGAGCTCAGAAAACTCATCTACCTCAACCAATCCACTCAAGTTATTTGAGGTCAGATCAAGATACTCAAGATTCTTAAGCTGGAAGATTGACTTGGGGATTATTCCTTGCAAATTGTTGACCCGGAGGCTTAGAGCAGTTAGTCGGGTAAGCTTCATGAGACAACATGGGATTTGACCAGTTATTTGATTATATCCGAAGACTAGTTCTGTGAGTTGTGTCAAGTTTGCCAGAAAACATGGGAAGTCTCCCCTTAGGTAGGTATATGAGAGTCCCAAGTGGTAGAGTTTGGTTAGCTTTTCAACCCAAGACCAGGAATCAGATACTTGGCCATTGAAATTATTACTTCTTGAAAGGTCAAAGTATGTATAACTACGGTCAAAAAAGAAAGAAAGTCCAAGGAAACCAAGCTGGGTAAGATTTCCGAGTGAAGATGGAATATGGGGATAGAAATTACAGTATGCAACATCCAACAGAGTTAAGGATTGAAGTTTTCCGATTGAAGCAGGTAGATGACCAGAGAAGTTTGTCGCTGCAATATCTAGTTCTTTGAAGGGGATGCTTGCATTTAGGTCTGGAAAATAACCACTTAGGTCTGGGTTGCACTCAATATTAAGAACCTCTAAGTTTGGTAGGTGGAAAATACCTGCTGGGAATTCTCCATACAAGCTACATCTGTCAAGACGGAGAGATGTGAGAGAAGATGCATTGCCCAAAATATCTGGTAAAGTGGAGAGTATGTGAACTTTACTAAGATGAAGTTGTTTTAAGTTGGTTAAGTTTTGAACTAAGCTTCTGAAGTTTCCCTTCTTGAGTTCCAACAAGTTAGCAGAAGTGAGAGAATCGTAATTCCAAGACAGATCAAGGATGGATAGCTTGGATAGCTTTGAAAATTCTGATGGAATTTGGCCCAAAAATGAGGACTTTGAAAGGTTGAGATATGTAAGACTGATAAGATCATGGCCTAATCTCGATGGTATTTTAGAAAAATTGAAGTGGTTATCTGAGAGGTCAAGCCATTCCAAGTGAACAAGTCGGAAGAGGCTGCTATTGGAATTGATAGAACCATAGAGACAGCTGCTGCTGAGGTCTAGGACAATTACATGGCCAGAGTCCTCGTCGCACTCAACACCATTCCATGAACAACAATTACTCCTCTCATCCCCTTCTTGTGGCCATGATGCAACCATTGGATAAGCAAAAGGATCTTTAGAAGCAGACTTCTCTATCATAAATTCTTGCTTGAATTGCAGCAAGGCGGAGCACTCATTACTGTTGCCAACTGTATGCACAAATGAAAAACAGCTAATAGCATTGATTAACAACAAAGTAAAATAATGCAGAGAAACAAAGTTAAACCACAGTGATATCATTGCCATGATATTTTTGTTTTCTAGTCGTGTATGGATGATTTTGGGTTTCACACAATGGAGGAGAACTTAAACTTCTTTTATAGACAGCAATTATTGGAATAATAGAGAAAACTTTACAGGAAATCATAAAGAAAACTTAAAGTCAAGTCGTATACATGCATAATTCAATGAGTTTCTAATTAAATAAATCTACATTCAACTTAACTGAAACTAGAATTAATGTGATAAATTAAACAAACAAAAACTTACAATAGTGATAGAATAAATTGGTTTTGACCGGAGTCATGGCAGGATATTTATTTGTCTTTTGAGGAGAAATATGTGCAATCTGATTAGTATAATGTTATTTTCCAATTACTAAAACATATTTCAGCACACCAATTCAGACCATCTAGAACTTCGATCTAATCATGTACACTTGCCTTTCTTTGTCATGACTAAGTCTAACACAAAAAGTTTAATGTGGCTTATACACGCAATCTTTCTTTATGGTTTTCAGGAAGTGATTTGATGGGGTTTGGAGAGTTTGGGCACAGGAAACTAGTTGAGCAAGAAGCTTCATTCAATGGAGATGTCAAAGAGGCAAAATGGGAGCTATCTAACACTGAAAGATGAGTAAATGATCTCATCAGGTACTTAAACTGTAGCTATCAACGAAAATGGAAGCTTCATTAACTTTAGTAACCTTATAGAGCCTCATCATCTCATTGGTTATGGAAGCAGTAACTAAACATAAACTTGTACATGAAGACAGAAGACAGATTCTCAAGAAGCATAAAGAACGGCTGCACTTTTCCAGGTGATGATTTTGTTACATAATGTGAAAGCAACAAATCAAATAGAGGTGTTATTAATGATTTTCTTGTTGATTTATATAAAATATGCTTCTAGATATTCAACTCAAAACAGAGAATGAGCAATTTGTTGCTTGGGTAGAAAGCTATACTTCATGCCTTGAGGTTTTTGATAGGTTATTTAGAACCAAAGTTTTTTCCTACTGTGAGAGTTAAATCTCCAACACCAAAATAACAGGATTAAGCCAATTCTCTCCTATAAACGATTGCATATAACCATTTGTGTCGATCTCTCTCATCACGTTCTCCTTTAGTATTACTAATAATTAAAATTCAAGTTTGTTGGACATGTTCTTCTGCACTTACAAGTCAAATTTAAGTTTAGAGACTCCGAATTTTCTAGAGGTTATTAGCTTGACAACAATTACCAATGTGGAAATGTTCAGTGCCTAAACTATGTAAACTTGTCAAGCCAGTGGGTTTTAGCTCAAGTTAATGGGAGGGTAGGGATGCTGACACAAGTAGAATAATTAGTGGTTAATGATCATCTCCAATGTAACCACAAATAAATTACTCCATATACAAGATCTTTTTATATATAATGATAGTGAAGTACATGCATATACATAAGCTGGATCCTTTTGAATTTACATTCTAGACATCATTCTTGATGGAAGAGCTGTATCCATCGAGATCATCATAATATTTGGACCAAAGCATGACACCTCCATATTTCGGTGAATTTTTGATAGCCGGAAGGACTTGTGAGTTGAGATCAGCCACGGGAATAAATCCACTACCAGCAGCTTGAGGTGCAGCAGGAAGTCCTAAGAAAATCTTATGTGCAGGAATGGCAGATGTCCATTGCTTCCAACCATCTTCTAGATTTGAAATATCGCCAGAAGTGTACTGGCAAGGAGGGTTGTTGTAGAATTGTACCCAAACAAAGTCGAAGAGGCCTGTGTTGAGTGCATTTCCAACATAAGCATCAGGAAAGGGACACTGTGGAGCAGCAGTCAAGTAAACTTTCTTGCCCTTCTTGCTGTAACCGGAAAGGTACCTTGCAAGGTCATCCCAATGTTGATCATTCCCTCCTTCAATGTCAAAGTCAACTCCATCCAAAACAGCATCTCCCAACGGCCTTGAAGAGGACTGTCCTCCCAAGAAGTTGTTCCACAAGTAAGTAGCAACTTGGCGGGCATCGTCAGATGAAGCCAAAGAGTAGCTCCCTGCAGCTCCTCCTATGGAGAGTATGACCTTAATGCCTTTGGCCTGGCATGACTTGATCTCGGGGCTCAACTTGGTGCATTCATTGGTGGACGGGTCACAGTGACCAGCGAGGTTTATGGTAGGGGTTTGGCCATTACCAAATGATGACAGGAAAGCTATGTTTACGAATTTGTAGTTCCCTGAAGCACATGTTTCCGCTAATGTGCCTTCATTCCCATTCTGGCCCCAATATACAGCAATTCCACCTGCATTGGATCCAACAGCCAGAAATAGTAGCAATACTGTTACTGAAAATATAGACTTGGAAGCCATCTAACGCAAGCTTTTGTTGAATTGTTTGTGAGAAATGTTGTCTATGCTCAATGATGAGGATATGAAGTATGAAAGTTGCGGATTCTTTTATAGAGGAAGAGGCCTTAGTAATTGCCATAGCGTATTGTGCTAATGTTCATAAATTGAACCGTGGCATTACAGTCACGTAGGTTTTCTTTGTTATTTTCTGTTTGGCTTCACCTTACACCTGAATTAATAAGGAGTACACTGCCTATATGCAGTTGTCCACAAGTACCCAGACCCATTTGCAACCAAAGGAAGTTGATTACTAACTAAATTATATGAAACTTTGTATGTGGGAACGGGATTAGGCTACAATTCTAAACCGATAATGAATCATTTTGGTTGTTGTCAGCCATCTTTGGGAGGAATATTGTTTTGGAACTATTTATATCTTCAGTTCCTCAATCGATCTTTTGAAATTTCTTTATGCTATTTTTCATAAATGTCCTCATGGAAAAAAAAAATTATTATTTTGACTGGGAGGACAAGTGCTATAATAATTGTCTTAGCCAACCACTGTATATGTCTTCAATATCTTATGTCTGTACATTGTGTTAAGTGCTGTTGTTAATCTACAACCACTTAGTTTAGAATCTCTTTTATTTTTCTGCAAATCTTAGTGACTTTGTCACCTAAGTATGTACCATGCACTATGCACCTACCTATCTGCAATTCTGCATGCATGTAAATCTCAACCATCCGATTCCGATAGGTGATAATGTGATATAATATATCTTGCATCAAGAATGTGCTAATGAACCCCCAATAATGATACAGAACAGTGTGTCACAGCAAGCTGAGCTGAACCACTTTCATTGGAAGTTTCTGAACATCAAATGGTGGTGACTGAGATATCTGCAAAGCCACCTCATCAAGGTCAACCTTTACTGTTGTCCAAATATAAAATGCACTACGAAAAAACCATTGAGGCCGAAAGTCTGAAGTTGAAAATGTAATGAACGAGATGAATCGTCTGGTATCGGTCAGTGTGAAGGAATGGGCGCTTACGAGCTGAATATCCATATTGCTCTCAGTGAAGGAGAGTAAACATGGTAATGAAGATGTAGTCATAGAGAGCAGTGAATGTAAGGGAAGGAAAAACAGGCGGAGTTACTCGTTCAACACTCCAAAATCCAGCAGCAGGTTGTACGAATGATATAGAATTGCCTGTGAGTCCAAAGACGAACCACTTAGGAAAATTCTACAGTACTATTATGATGTTTGTAGACATCCACTTACAGATGTGACAACAAATTTGTTGACACTATAGTAACGTATGTTCAATTAGGTAGGTACCATTTGCCAGAATGCTGCTTGAGAAAAATAGAATGAACAACTTCATCCACTTTTCTTAATGATTCAATTAGCAGTTGTACAATTATATAAAGTCTTACAAATACCTTGGTTGATTTATTCTATATGATTACTTCTCAAAGTTATAACAATTTGAATTATTCTCTAAGAAAGTGTCAAATTATTCTACCACTGTATCAGTCTGCACACGGTTCAGAACAGAACAAATGACAAAATGCGCAGCAGAACATGAAGCAGCAAACGTACAACTAGATACATGAAGCAGCAACATTACCTTGAACGGCTAAATACAATCTCCAAACAACTACATACGGATCACATTCCAGTCATGCTTTCTTCTGGTAAATGTTTTTACAAACCAGTCATGCTTGGCAGTCCAAAAGTTCCCAGCAACCACTCCAACTACTAGCCCACTAACAACTCCTGGCAGAACCACGTACCAATCTAGTTCAATTTCAACACCAGAATCTTCATCTACTTCAGCCATTGAAGGTGGCTTAGTTGCTGAGCTCTCGGAACCATCACATTTCTCTGGCAAAGGCCCTCCACACAAACCTGAGTTTCCTTCATACGAATCCTCTTGGAATGTAGAAAATTGTTGCCCTTGTGGGATAGGTCCGCGGAGATGGTTATGGGATACATTAAAGTATGCAAGGAAAGTGAGTTGCACTAGATTACTGGGAATCTTTCCTGAGAGCTGATTCTGGGAGCGATCCAATGATTCCAGATCAGTCAAGTTCCCCAACGATAAGGGGATGAAACCAGTGAGAGTATTGTTTGAAAGATTCAGCAAATGAAGACCTCTTAGATTCCCAATCTGACTAGGAATACCTCCTTGGAATCTATTGCTTGAAAGATCTATTGATCTGAGAAGACATGGAGTCTTTGTAAACTTCAACTCAACACCTTTGCTAAAAATTGTGATGGAGTAATCATAGTGGTATGAGTGCATATGAGTAGACAATGAAAGTGTATTGGAAATATGCTTGCTTATCTTCACCAACAGATCTTTTCATGCAATTCCAGCCCTCCAAGTAGTCAGATGGGAACCAACTTGTAAAACTATTGTTGGATAGGTCAATGATGCACAAGTTTTGGAAATCATGGTTAGTTGCAGGCTTCCCAATGATGCCATGAAATCTGTTATTCCCCAAAATGAGAACCCTCAATACTGGAAGTGCCCCTGCCCAAGATGGGAAGATGTCAGTGATCTGATTGTTTCCGAAATCAAGAAACTCTAACTGTCTACAGTTTGCCATTGATCTTGGTAGCTTCCCCTGTATATGATTGTTACTTAAATCCAACATTTTCAATGGATTATCTTCACTAGAACACATTTGAGGAATATCACCATTGTTTTGGAGTTTCAATATTTCAAGAGCACTAAAGTTCCCAAAACATTGTGGAAGCATGCCACTGAGGTTGTTGTTTGACAAATCAAGAATTCCCAGATAGCTCAAGTTGCAAAATGATGATGGAATTTCTCCAGTATAATCATTGTTTGCGACAGAATAAAATCCAATTGAATTGGCAGTGATCCTTGTAACCTGTTAGAGTGTTAGACCTCAGCTCGAAAAGTAATAGACTCTGCCATGGAAGAATGTGTAGTAGTGAATCATTTTGGTCAAATCCTGTTATGAATTTGTGAGAGAGGTTAGAAACAACAGATTTTCTGTAGTTGAGTTCCACGTCCATCTTGGTATTTGGCCATGAATGTTGTTGTCAGATAGATCTAGCTCAACCAGTTCACTACTATATTTCAAAAATTCTGGAAACTCTGTTAAGTTGCATGAACCCAACCCTAACACTTCGAGCTTTGGAGGAATGACACTCAATCCAGTATAGAAATGCACAGATAACTTGTTGAACGACAATCGAAGTACCCTTAAATTTTCAAGCTTGGAAAACTCATCAAATTGAACTAGTCCACTCAAGTTATTTGACTGAAGGGAAAGATATTCCAGATGTTTAAGCTGGAAGAGTGAGCTAGGAATTGGTCCTTGCAAATTGTTAAACCGAAGGACAAGAGCTGTTAGTTGGGTTAGATTTGTAAGGCAAGATGGGATTTGACCAGTTATTTGATTGTAGCCCAAGTTTAGTACTGAAAGTTGAGTTAAATTAGCTAGAATGCATGGAAATTCTCCGTTAAAGTTTAGGGCAAAAGAGTAGAGTTTGGTTAGCTTTCCAATCCAAGACCATGAATCAGAAATTTGGTTGTTTCTTGAAACGTCGAAGTAATTATAACTATGATCATAAAAGAAAGAAAGATTAAGGAAATTGAGCTGGGTGAGGTTGCCGAGTGAGGAGGGAACATGGGGATAAAAGTTACAGAAAGCGAGGTTTAAAATATTTACGGATCGAAGGTCTCCGATTGAAGCAGGAAGATGACCAGAAAAATTCGTTGAACCAACATTCAATATTATCAAGGCACCAGTCCTATTAAGGTCCTCAGGAAAATAACCGGTTAGTTCTTGGTTATAGGCTAAATCAAGTACTTGTAAGTTTGGTAGGTGGAAAATGCCTGCCGGGAATTTTCCATACAAGCTACATCTTTCAAAGCGAAGAGATTTTAGTGAAGATGCATTCGCCAGGATACGAGGCACGGTGGAGACTATATCTACTGAACCAAGATAAAGTGGTTGTATGAATGTTAAATTTTGAACTAGGCTTCTGAAGGTGGCCTTGTTGAGAGCCAGCAAGTCAGTGGAAGTAACTAAATTGTAAGTGGAAGGTAGATCGAGGATCGACAGCTTGGATAGATATGAAATTTCTGAAGGAACTTGTCCAGAAAATGAAGAGATTGAAAGGTTGAGATATCTTAAACTGACAAGATCATGGCCTAACCTTGATGGAATTTCCGAGAAATTGAAGTGATTATCCGAGAGGTCAAGTGTCTGCAAGTGAACCAGTTGAAACAGACTGCTGCTGGAGTCTAGCTATGGAACCATAAAGACAACTGCTGCTGAGGTCTAGGCCAATAACATGGCCAGACTCCTTGTGACACTCCACACCGTCCCATGAACAACAGTTAGTCATTTGATGATCACCTTCTTGCGCCCACGACGCAACCTTTGGATAAGCAAAAGGATCTAGAGAAGCAGATTTGTGTATAGTAAAGCTTTGAATTGCAACAAGGCAGAGCGCTCCTCATCGTGGCAAAGAGACTCTGTCTGGACAAATGAGGAACTGTAGTGGGTACCATTGAGCAATAGTAGAACACAAAGTTGCAAAGAAAAGAAATAACACCTCAGAGATCCCATTTCCCTAACAGTTTGTTTTCTAATTGTTGTAGGAGAATAGAATTGTGTATATTATTGATAATAGGAGCCCTTTATATAGGGAGTTTACAGAGTACACAAAAGG
>LYNE01001023.1:77779-88105 GCA_001662545.1 Rosa x damascena | reverse complement strand
TCGTTTGTAGCTCAAATGTACCTAAAGACATCAAACTAAGTTAATATGATTAAGTTAAAGGAAATAACATAACAAAATGTGAGTAGAAAAACACATAAAACGTCGCATATAATGCTCCTATCAGATGACTTGGTCACCTTCCTTGCTCGACGAACCGAAGTCATATACGGCCTTTGCTAGCAGCTTATAAGCATTAGGGTCGAATCCTTCCTTTGTTCTTTTGTCAGGAAGGGTACCATGCTCTGTCTTGCCTTGAATCGGTTTGACAAACCCCTTTAGCGGTTGCTTGGTGGGAGTTGTGTTGCTCAACTTCTTCAACGGTATGGTTGATGTTTCTTTTAGTAATTCTGTGTCCTTCTCATCTAACTTTCGTGGACGTTCTTGCTCATTTGCCTCCACAAAAGGAGATTCCCCTTCTTTTCGCCTAGACTTTGGCACATAACGAAGGACTGGAGCAGAGGAGTTGATTTTGTTCTTTGAAGCTGCCACATTAGTTTCCAACGAAACTTTATGTGGTTCCTCATTGCGATTTCTTGCCGTGCTGGACTCCACTTCCTTATTACGCACTTCTACAGTCTTCCTTGTAGAGGGTACTCCAACTGGGAGAACTTCCCTTACTGTTTCATCATCCATGTAAAACTTAGAATCCGCAAAGTAAGATTCAGCTTCAGTGAATGGTTTAGTATCACCTGCTACTGTTTTTACTCCGCCATGGTAGAACTTGAAGCATTGATGAAGAGTGGAGGGGACGACACCATTTTCGTGAACCCACGGTCGTCCTAACAATAAATTGTAGGAGGTCTTCGCATCGATCACGTGGAACAAAGTGTTCGACTTCATTTCTCCAATTGTCATATCTACTCTGATCATCCCTATGGCTCTTTGCCCCCCTTGGTTGAAGCCTTGAATCATGAGACGACTTCGAGACAACTCTTCCACATTGATGCCAAGCTGCTTCATAGTCGACCTAGGCATGATGTTTATAGTAGACCCTCCATCTACAAGCATGCGGTTTAGCTTTTGATCTCGCACATACCCTGTCACGAAGAGAGGTCTATTGTGCGGCTTAGAGCCTAACTGAAGGTCTTCATCTGTAAAGTGGCTGGCGTCACAATCTGCAACACACGTGACGCATTCCTTCGGTTTCACCTTGTTAATCTCTATGGAGTACTTGCCTATGTCGATCAACACCTGTACCAAAGCACATCTTGCAGATTTTGGCAATTGTAGTAGATTAGAAATGCTAAAGTGCAATGGTAGGTCTTCTAGCTACTTCAACACCTCGTTCTCCTCTGACATTTGGTTCGTATTGACCATGCTTGACTCAGCCTTGGCAGAATCCTTCAAACCAATTGCGTAGCTTGTTGTCATATGGGCAGCTCTTACCTTTTCTTATTCATTGCCTCTCTTGGGAAAGGCTCTTGTTGATGAAGCCTCGAACGAAAGGATTGCCCCTCCCTTTGACAAATCTTGTCCCACCTTTCTCGAGACACTAACGACTTTCGTGTGATTGCTTGCATTTTGCTTGAGTGATAGGTTAACATGGCGATGGGCTCTTGCGTGCCTTCCTTCGAGTGACAAGTATTCATCCCTCGTCATCGACAACTGAGTCAACTTTAGGGGTAGCAACAGGTGCGAGGCTCGCTTGCTGGATTGGCTTGACTTCCTCTAACTTTGACTTTATGCATGGTTTTCTTGAAAGCTGATATGGTGCTTTCATTGGAAGAGAAGGCAACGGGGCCGGCTCGAATAACCCAAACACGATGGTAGTGCAGTTTACCTCAGCAACATCGTCGACATCCAACTTAATCCTTCCTTGCTTGGTGAGATTCATTATTAAATCTTTCAAAACGAAGCATTTCTCAACTGGGTGACTGACGATCCGATGGTACCTGCAGTATTTCGGATCCTTGACACGATGCATTTCCTCAAGCCGCTTTCATTCTGGGAGCTCTATCACCTTTTTCTCAAGTAAATCTTCCAACATGCCTGCCACGTCATAATCTGGGAAGCGATATGTCTTTTGTTGCCATTCCTTCAACGAACGCTTTGTTCTGTCGTAGGTGCGAGTTGGCTCTGCTTTCTTAACCTCCTTATCTCGTGTAGATATTTTGACTGGGGAAATGTTGACGGCCATCGATTCTTTTGTAGATTTCTTCAGTGCCTTGTCAGTCTTGCTTCCGAAGACCTTGTCTTTTCTTTGGTCAATAATTGACTCTTTCTTCCCTTTGTGGCTAGCTATACTCAACTCCATGTCGTGTGCTCGCGTAGCCAGGTCTTCAAACGTACGGGGCTTGATTCCCTGTAGAATGTATAGCAAATCAAAGTGCATGCCTTGTGATGTAGGACGAGAATAGGCCTGGTTTAGCCGGAAAACTAGAAAAATAAAGAAGTGGCGTGGAATCAAGAAGAGTGATTGGAAAATAGGTAATTCACGCATAATGAGGTTATTAGCCGCTGCAATATCCAAGAACGTTTGGTTTTGGACTTTTCAGGTTTCTCGTGCGAAAAGTCAGGTTCTGGATTGTGAATCAGATTGGAGTAAATTTTGGCCAGAATGTCCGTTTGAGACGCATGATACCTTTCTAGAATGGGAACGACGAGATCTTCAAGACTCACTTTAGTGAGCCCTAACAGATTTAGGCCAAAATATATTGTTTTAATCATCCGATTCGGGATTTAATATTTTTAGGCTAGTTTTACATTAATTTGTTTTAGGTTTTTAGTTTCCTTTTTAATTTGGATTATTTAGGATTTCTTGTTAGAATATGATTTAGGGTTTTAGATGCCTATATAAGCACCATTATGCTTTGTACTAGAATCAATTTATCATATCAAATTTAATAAAATGAGAGATTTTTCTCAAATTCTCTGGTGGACTCCAGATTTATCTTTTTAGGGTTTATTGCTTGTAAACCCAGGTTACTTCCGACTGCGTCAGGTGGTATTAGAGCAGGTCTTTCCTGTCTCTCTTATTTACCTCAATTATCCATGGGTAACGAACGTACTACCCCAGTTACAAGAGCGGATTTGAATGCCCTTACCGCTCAGATGACCTAAATCTATTGATGGTTCTTCACGAGCTTGGCCTAAATCTATTGATGGTTCGTCACGAGCTTGGGAGGCTTCTGAAATTTTGAGAGTGTTTTCTTCTCTTTTTGGCTGAAGTCCTTCTCTTGATTTGAGAGGGGGTATTTATAGTGTCGGCATCTCTCTCAATTTAGAATGCCTTGATGACGCGTAATTAATTGCATTTTCCTTAATAGCATAATTGAATCAATCAACCTCAATTAATTGATTTAATCACAACCATTAAGGAATTTAGCCAATTAATTTGATGACTGATTTTAATTGTATTTCATTAATAGCATAATCAAATCAATCAACTTTAATTAATCGATTTAATCACGACTATTATGAAATTTAGCCAATTAATTTGATGACTGATTTTCATCTTGATTATCAATTTAAATAAATTGATACTTAATCAGCAGACGAAATTTAATATTTTATTTGACTCGGAATCAATTGATTTAATTTGATTGATCCGCTTTAATATCAGCTGATTAAGTCGGAACAAATTTATTTATTGTCGTCGGGCATTTCGTATGCCGCCACGTGTCATTCCTTGAGTCTGCTTGGTTTTGCTTACTCACAAGCCACGTGCACATTTTGTGGGACCCACATGCCAACCAAATTTGTTCGGTCATAATTTCAAGTGTTGACCGAATTATTTAACGAATTTTATTTTCATTAAATTCTTGTGTCTACAATGTATTATTCACATTATATTTTCATAATGGGTGCAGCTATTTCTATCCTATCAAATTCTCAATTCACCCAATATTTTCTTTTGACCCATAAAGTTTCAATTTTGCCCTTAGACAATACAAAAAAAAAATTATTCTAAAGATAAAAAGTAGAATAATTAAATAAAGAATTAGAAAAGAATACCACCAATCCACCCATACCTCCATTCTTCTCACATGCCTCCTCTCCATGCTTCTTAAAGCACCCAAACCTGTACCATATGACTTTCTGGTGTAGTAGGTAGAAGTAACAATTATGATGATCTATAGATTTTTTTTGTTTAAGGGTTTGAAACCCAACCTAACTGGGAGGCTCAGCCCCACGGCCGGTTTCATTTACAGTTATGATGATCTATAAATATAAGTGGGCAAGTTGTAGTGATAATTATCACCTCAATTGAGGGGCTATAACCAAAAAAAAAAAAATGAAGAAGAAGAAGAAGACCGGGATCCCATCAAATTATTAAGAGAACTCGCAGAAAATTGGATCAGTGCCAAAGTTTTTTTTTTTTTTTTTTAATGGTTAGAAAAGAGAGATTGCTGCAAAGGAAGATCATGAGGGTAATGGGCTGAGGTTGTGATTAATTTTTATATATCTGTATTACAAAATTTCTTAATTATAGGGTTAGTATCGCGATATTTGATTAAAAATTCTAGTGTCGGGTGAACTAAGTAGATAGTCAGGTGCCAATAGCCGTACCCTTTTAAAATTTGCAGGAACCTGACAAACTTCAAATTCATATACATGTGTTATGCAAATCTATTGATCGAATGTATGTGCAAATCTATTAATCAAATTATATGAAATTTTTTTCTATTCTAGATTGAAGAAATAAAAATTAATTAGATATTTAAATCTAAGCATGAGTGTAATGAAAAAAAAAATTTAGAAGAAAGTCAAAATAATTTAGAGCTATTATATTTTGAAAGGATAAGATGGTTTTTTTCTCAAAAATTACATGGCATGATTTGGCAAATAGGTGATGTGTGTAGGTGACATGTCATGACACCTAGGATTGAGGTCACAAATCTTAGGCCTCATGTGAGGTAGGGCTGTCGTGTCATGTCGGGTCAAGGCATTTGTCGTGTCACATGTGGCAAATCCAAATCCAACCCATTTAATAATCGAGTCAAAAATTTAAATCCAAACTCAAAGTATTTATTAAACGGCTAACCTGTTTCCAATCCACTTAACCCATTTAATAAATAAGTCTTGTCGTGTTGGACAAAATAACTCATTTAAGGATTAACATTGTGACCCATTTAACTAACAAAAATGCATAAAATGATTAAATTTACTAGAAAATTTATAGTGTTAACAATGAAGTGTTAAGCCTAGCTTCAAGTGAGAAAAAGACTTATTTGACTCTTATATACATATAATATTACTTTTTAAATGTGCCGTCTACGCGGGTTATGTAATATATATAACCCAATTCATTTAATAAAGGGTTTTTGTCCATTTACACAATTTTTAGAGATTTTTTTCTCACTTACCCCATTAAGTTTTTTTAATTCCCTCTTACCCAAAACACTCTAAGGAGGTCTTCCCTAATACCCCATTAAGATTTTTTTTTTGTTTTTTAATTTTTTTTAATACCATTTTACCCTCACCCCTTTGTTACTTAGAGAGAGAGAGAGAAAATGGAAGAGAGCATGGTTTCTACTTCACCGGAGCCCGGTCACCGGCCGCCGAAGTCCGGTCAACTTTCACCGGATTTCCGGATTTCGGTCAACTTTCGCCGGATTCCGGTCAACTGCTACTGCCCACCGGAATTTGCTAAAAATCTTACCGGAAAGTTTTTTTGCCCCATAATAGAGGGGCAATAGAGGTCTATTGCCCCCCTAATAGACGTCTATTGCCCGCAATAGACGACTATCAGCCATGTATTGCCCCCCAATAGACGACTATCAGCTATGTATTGCCCCCCAATAGAACTTTCAGTAGCCGGAATATGAACTAATCTTCCTAAAATTAGACAGATAAAACTTTGATTAAAGAAAAAAATGAAGAAATTATATCAATTTTAAAACGTCTATTGCCTCCCAATAGACGTCTATTGCCCCCAATAGACGTTTAGATTACCGAAATGAGAACTAATTTTTCTAAAATAACACAAATATAACTTTAATTAAAGAAAAAAAAGAGGAGATTACATTAATTCAAAACGTCTATTGCCTATTGGGGGCAATAGACGTCTATTGGGAGGCAATAGACCAACAACTCAGCCATTTTTGTTAAATTTGCATTATCATCATCAATGTACCATTCGTGCAAAACAGACCTCCATGTACCATTAACTCTTTCTAATTATGACAAGAAACACCCAGTTTAGTTCTAGATTATATCACCAATGTCAACATAGTTGAGGCATATCCGATAGTGCTACAGTAGATGTGGCGAAGTTTCAATCAACATTATTATAATGAACTACTACCACTAAATGCATTGCTCTTTTAAAATTTGATTCGTCAGATGGAGAGAACTTGGTCAATGCTTCCCATGATAGATACACAAAGCCCAGGCTCTGCCCAATCATAGTCAATCTAGGGTACGTTGCTTCCTCGATCCATTTCCGCTTGTACAGATTCACCACCTAATCAATTGGATTAGGTATCAATGGAAATTGAATTAGGGATATTGATAGAGTACGAAAGAGAGCACTGTACCTTTGGTGGGTGAAGTAGTTTGACTCCAAAGAGATCGACGGCTAGGGAAGTGAGTGAGTCAGGGGAGGAGTCATGGTCGTCGGTGAAGATGACGCAGTTAAGGTTGGGGTTTTCATCCTGGATGGCTTTGACGGCGCACCAGAGCACTCTCTCGCCGCCGCCGCCGTCGTTGGTGTAGGGGTGGAAGAATGCGACGGCGCGGTGGCGGTTGTTTCTGGCGGTGGAAGAGAGAGATAGAGAGAAGAGAGAGAGCGCTGCCGGAGTGGAGAGAGAGGGAGGAAAGAGAGAATGCATCATGCGGCTGGAGAGTGGAGTTGAGTGGCAATGCTGTAGTTTGTTAATTAAGTTGAGGGTAAAGTTATCATTTTACTTTAAATGGGGTTAGTGGGAATAAAAATCTGTTGCTGGGGTAAGTGAGATAACTTTAACTTATTTTGGGTCGTTTGGTCAAGAACCCTTTAATAAACGGCTTATCTGTTGCATTAAATCGCCCAAGTCATCCTACACCAGTTGAACTGTGCCTTAGTTGGACGAGGTAGTTAGGTCTTTAAGTTGGGATGATATATTGTTTTCCATGCAACTTCCATCTAATTCACTATACATAATACATTTATGCTATGGCTACTTTTTAATAAAATAAGCCTTCCTTGACTATAGATAGTTTTGGTCCCCTCAACAAGGCTCTCCAAAAATAATGTGTTCTTGAAAAATCACTCTCAATGCAATTCAAAAGCCAAGATGTCTCATGTAAAAACCAAACAAAGAAAATTCTAATTATAAACATACTAAAGTGAGCAACGTCTATAAACCGCATCATCATATTTTGAAAACCTGTAATAGTGTCAAAAGGACGTTTTAATGTTTTATGACTTTATCTTCTCCACTATGACATCTTCAACTACAGAACCATGCTCGCCCCGGCCATATTTATGGTGTTCACTACTGCTAATAAGCAACCATATTTATGAACTGAAAAGTAGCCATCCAAAGTAAGTCATTTTATTATATTAGTCTTCTATATATATGCAATCACGTTGCTAAACACTTATATTATTAAAACTTATAATCAAATTATTGCTGAGCCCTTCTAAACCATATATGTATCCATGATCGAAGACTTGAGAAGTGATGAAAATCTTAGGTCTGCTAAAGCATATTGTTCCGTAGGACATATCTAATAATGTAACTACCGGGTGTGGAATTTCATCTACGTACTTAACATATCCCAGTGCTATTATTGTATCAAATATGACAGTTTTGTTCACAACAACTTCAGTTGCAGTTTAAGCCTCTAAACAAAAGGGTGACGTCTTCAATGGGGGACCTAATTTTGATTAGCACTTGTCAGGCAGAAGCCTGGCTTGACTAAATAGAGCTTCAAAAAATAAAAATAAATAAATAATATGTTGCCCCAGACTTGCTACTTGTGGCCCGACTCCTCCATGAGGCTCCATCAGTGAAGACTTTTACGGCATAGCAAGCTCCATGTGGAAGAAACACAAGCACAAAATATAAATAAATAAGCAACAAACATATATGCATACCTAGAGTGAGACAGCTGAGCTCGCCTGATGCTACGAAAAATATAATCAACATTGAAATCCTTCATGATATGACCATTCAAGTTAGCCATATCAAGCAAAGCTTAACGTACCATATATATTGCCTAATATCAATGATGAAACATACATACACAATTTATTTAAGCAGATTTATACGAGTATTTGAGAGAGGAATCAAAGTTCTGGCCGAACAGTATGAAACGTATGTAGGTTTAACAACAGTATATACTTCAATTAGCCGGGCTCGGAAATTGACAGATCTGTAGTACTCCCAATACGAAAACGAATCTGAAGAATCTTAAAACCTTCGTTGGTCGATCTAATACAAAAATTTTGTTTTTTTCGATAATCGAGCCAGTAGGGCGATTTATATTCATCAAAAACCAGAATAGACCATTACATACCCTTCCGCTGCCATTTAGACAGACAAGAAGATAGTGGTAGTACCCACAACGGTACATAGAAAATAGACCACTCATTGTACAATCAATACGTAGACATAGCGGGATCCCCCTTTGGTACTACACCGGAGGCGCTAGAAAGATCTGGCCCTCCTAACCTACTCTTAACCAATAAATATAGTTGCCTAGAGACCTCAATTGGTGTACAACTAGATCCACTGAGAATTAAGTCGACAAGACCAGACCAAATGCAAAAACTAGATGCACAAAGGTGCCTAGACTGTCCCTGAAAACGGAACATTATTGTAATTTAGACAATAACTAAATAACATAGTATGGGCCAAAGCCAAAACCCTAGCCCAAATTTGAAGCCCAACTGCTCCAAAAGAAAGCCCAAACTCCAGATCCAGCAGGTTGCCTGCAGCAAGCCCAAACCTATCTCCAAACGCGCAGTGGTCGTGAAGCACCTCCGTCGCATCCAGCCGCGCTGACCCCAATCCTCGCCGGCTGGAATCCCGCATCCCACACCTGCCTACGTCGTCGAGCAATCCTACAGCCACCAAGTCGACATCGGATCAGCCAGAAAACCTCGCCGCCGCAAAGCCCCTGGGAAACCTTACCGCTGCTCAGACCATTCGACCCACGCCGCCGTCGCTAGATCTGCAGAACCCACGCCGTCGCTCAAGCCATCCTTGCACAACCCAACCACCACGCATAGAGCCTACATCTGAAGCTCACCAACCAGACAGCCATCTGTCCCTTGAGCCGAAGCCACTCACTAGAACAAACCGAACAAAGTAGCTATCAATACCCGTCCGGTAGCGACTCATCAGCGGCAAGGCGAGCCCATACCGATTCCGAACGCCATCGGACGAGCCGATTTTTCAAAACCCTAGACCAAGAGACGCCGGGTTTTTTGGAGCCTTTCTCTCTACCTTTTTGTTATGCCAGTCAAATGCATGTTGATTTTGAATATATACAAAAATTTTGTTGTTCTATACTTCTGTTAAGCAATGGTTAATACTCTACAGTACTCTCGATCACATCATCTTATTTTAGTTAAATGCATCAATCTCTTCTTTCTTTTTCTTTTATTTATTTATTTATTTATTTATTTATTTATTTATTTATTTATTTTTATTTTTATTTGCTTTTTGCAATGATCGATCAATGTTTCCAAGTTCACACCTTTCTTAGGCTAAGTGATAAAGTTCACTCGATTTCCTGGGTCCTGAGTAATTGGAGATATCTTTCATGGATATAAACAAAGACTTAAACCTAACCGGCCAGATTAAAGTAAATGAATATTTATTCCTTCATCAATTATTGGGCAAAGTTATGGTATGTTAACATTTCTCATGCATCAACTATTTTTACCCCTCTAAGGACTCATGTTATCACTTTGAGGACTAATATTACTATTTTCAGGACTCATATGGTAAACTAAGAAAATTTACCACTTTAAGGACTTATGTTACCACTTTGAGGACTAATATTACTATTTTCAGGACTCATGTGGTAACTAAGAAAATTTACTACTTTAGGGACTTATGTTACTACTTTGAGGACTAATATTACTATTTTGAGGACTCATTTTACCACTTTTAAGGCAATTGTATGCATGTCATCCGTTAACACATTGTAGAATTTTCCCAAATTATTAATGGCTTCTTTTTGTTCAAGATTTCAACTGCTTTTATCTTAATTTGTTTTTTTCACAAATCCCCTCCAGTCAAGTGGATCATCAATTTGTTTGCTCTTTGAATTTCTAGCTATTTCATGATATTCTACATAATATCCCTCTCATACTTTCCTTGGCTTTTGATTTGACGTTCAGAAATTTCGTAGTACTTGTTAATAAAGAATTTTATTGACAAAGTCATA
>LYNE01001023.1:44029-75475 GCA_001662545.1 Rosa x damascena | reverse complement strand
TGAAGCATGAGATTAGGAGGTTAGGGAAGTTGAAGTACCTGAGAGTCAATGTATCTGTGACCGGTGAGACTCTTAATAGCATTGGCGATGTCGTCGTGGTTGAGTTTAGCTTGGTCTGCGAGAGCGCGTGGGCGACTGGGAGGGCGAGTACTTGGGCGAGTGTGACGGAGACGGCGAGAGCGAGTGGGAGGGCTGGACTGGGTTGGGGTCGGGGTCGTAATTGTGGAATTCGTGGAAGAAGAGGGCTTCTTGTTTGGAGGCGGAGGTGATCTCGCAGAAGGAGGTGATGACGGCGTCGTTTTGGGGGCTCGATTCTTGAGCTTCGGCTTCCATAGTGTTCCTCTTCTTCTTCTTCTTCACTCTTTTGATCGGATTCTTGAGCTTCGGCCATGGTTGCAGACTTGCAGATCGAGATTGAGAGAGCTTTCACGAGAGATAGGGGTTTCGCACAGAGATAGAGAGAGAGGACTGACTGTGAGTTTGTGAAAGCGGATTGAGAGCGGACTGAGATTTAGGGTGTGTCTGAGAGGACTGACTGTGAGTTTCATTTCGTTTTGTCGAGACAGTTTCAAGAGTGTGGGAGGCATAATTAAACTTCAAATAAATTCTAAAGTGACTCACACAACACAAACTTAACAAACTGTTGTAAGAGTGCACTACAAAAATCAAAATGCCAAACACATGGAGGGAAATATACCGCGCCCATAGCATTTTGGCTTAAAATGTTGCCGCCTATATTCCAACTTCACACAACAGAAAAGTATAACTTCTGTTGTCTAATTTCTACAACTTGCACTAGGTTTACCTTGTGGAAGACATTCAAGCAAGCTTCCTCAAAATTTGGCATCCAGTTTTCAATCACACAACGGAAACCTCAAGCACCGTTGTATCAAGTAGCCCAAATTTCAGATTTCAAGAGGCAACCAAGACTCGAGAGTGGAGGGAAATCTGCCGCTCAATTTTGAAGGCTCAGACGACGGACCATGCTTAAATCCGTTGTGCAATGTAGTTCCGATAAAAAAGTTATCACTTTGTTGGCATTCACACAACAGAAGATAATCTGCACCGTTGTATAATAAAACTGACTTCAACACACAACAGATGATTTGTGTTCCGTTGTGTGATTAGTGTTGTGTGATTAAGTTTTTGTAGTAGTGCCTATTACTTCCATTTCATAAAACAAGCCTTCCTGCACGCGCTATGCGCGTGCTGAAGGGACGTGCTCGCGCGTGCGAATTTTGTTATTAGACTCAACATTTCGCATAGGCACATTGTCCTTCCTCTCTTACTATGCGTGTATCAAAGCGCATGTGAATTTTGTTATTGGACTCAACATTTCGCATATGCACGTTGTCCTTCCTCTCTTACTATGCGTGTATCAAAGCACGTACAGAAGGTCCGCGCTCGCACATGTGCTCTTGTTTTGGGAAATACATTTCACATCTGCATATTGTCCTCCTTCTGTTGCTACATGTGCGGCATGAGAAAGGGTTGCACTCGTAGGTGCGAGAAATTATTTCATTTGAGCATGTTGTTGTAATAATATCGATTTTCTTTTTAAACGTTTTTGGGAGAAAAATGTTTGTACGGGTATAAACTTAGACGTTTCCTCTTACAGGATTGAAAACGTACAAATGAAAGAAAGATTGCGAATTTTGTGAAAGCATATGTACGTTGGTCATTGTCTCTTAACTTTTCAATGGAAAAATTAATCCCAAGGATATTCGAAATGAAAAAATATATATTTTTTTCAATAAATTAGGCAATCTTGAGTTGATTAATTTAAGCTCAAATGTAGGGAAACTGCAAGTGGAGGCTTTGCTTCTTTTTTCTGCCCACCTTCTAATTTTGCATGCTTCTTCGACCAAATGTCCTCCTCACTCACTTGCACACTCTTCTTGCTTTTTCTTCCTTCATTTCTTCTAACATTTTGGAGCCATGGCAAAATAGTTTCACTGGATAGTAAAAGTATCATATCAAGATCGAATTCAAAATGAAACAGGAAAATAGTATAGGGCATCAGAAAATAAACAATAACAAACGACAAAATAAATTGAACATATTGAAATTTGCAAAGTTGCGATCACCAAAGTAACGTGAAGTCTCTCAACTTTTCCTTACATCTTCACTCAAGCTTATGATCGTCTGCACAAAAAAAAAACAGTAAGAAAAGAAAAAAGAGTAAATTACTGATACAACAAAATTTAGATGAGTAAATTCAGTTAAAAGAAAGCTAAACTTAATTCCAAGCTCTGTTATGGCAAGAACCTAAACTAACTACATGCTCATGGAAGCACGTAATCCTAGTACGTCTCTTTACCTCAACAAAAAGGGTGGAGATCGTGCGCCTGGCAGTTTCTCTTGTCGTCTGCAGATCGTGTGCGACCGGCAGTTTTCCTTTTCTTCTCTCTCCCGCACAATGCTTCCGTATTTATATTTTCTTCCATTTTTGTTGGTATTTTACAGTAATAACCCTATTTGATATCTTTTATTTTAGTGCACTTTATATCTGTGGTGGACAATTTGAAGACTTCAAAAAATTGGTGAAGCGTTTGACACCAAAGATCACGCCTGACTTTATAGTAGTAGAGAGAGAGAGAGAGAGAGAGAGAGAGAGAGATATATATATATATATATATATATATAATTATTATTATTATTATTATAATAATAATAATTATTATTATTATTATTATTATTATTATTATTATTATTATTATAAATAAAATAGAAAAAACCCCTCTTCCATTTGCCGATTAAGGTGTGATCATTCACCCAATGTTGCTAAGTCAACACATCGTCATGGTGTAAATATATAGATCATGATACAAATATAGCTTATTATTATCAATGTTGATTCATTCTTCCACAGTTTTAGAGTTCGCTAACTGGCCTGTAAATAAGGATCACAAGCCTAATTTTATAAGGTTTTGGGTTCGGAACCTCTTATCCCTTTAAATCATCTAATTCCTAAGCAACTCCAACATATTCCCCATATTTTGATTTTTCTCTACTTTAGGGAAAAATAAGCCTCTTTTGCTCCAACAGATTCTCTATAACTATTCCTATTTTAGGGAAAGTGAGGAAAAAGAAAACCAAATTCCCTATATTTACAGCAAACTCTAAAATTTTAAGGAAGAATATAGAGATTTTAGAGATTGTTGTAAAATAGGGAATATGTTGGAGTTGGAGAAGAAAAAGAGACTAAAGCTTTAAATTTTGCTTCCCTATAATACAGAAATTATAGAGAATTTGTTGGAGATGCTCTTAACCTCTAAGTCATAAACCAAGCCATTTACTTCTCTTTCATAATCTTCGTCAGGCGTTACTATTAAACTATTAGCCATTTACACACACACGTGTGTGTGTGTGTATTGTAACCAATTACATAGATAAGTAGCATATATATATGGCATAGTTAAGAACATTTATCATGCACATGCTATTATTGCATAATAAAACATATAAGGCAGGAATTGTCATCTTCATTTTATCAAATTGCATGCATGTCAACTTCTATTCATAAATGCCTCTGATGCTTGATGCAGACTTCAGCCATGCTTGATGCTTGATGCTTAGCCATGCTTGATGCTTAGGTCACATAACCTATCTCTTATTGATCAGCAATGACGTCCCCAAATGAAAATTATGAAACGCATCTACCCAAGATGCTTTTTGTTTTCAGAAGTTGATCAAGGAACCTAAGGGCCCATTCGGTATCATTTTGCGATACTGTTTTTTGTTTTACGAATTCAAAAACTTATGTAATTTGCGTTCGGTGCATTAAATTTGAAAAACAAGGAAAACGAATTTTAGGAAACAATTCAAAAACTATGAATAAATATGGGAAATGACTTTTTGATGTTTTCATTGTTTCCTGAAAACAACCTGTCTTGCAATAAGAGAAAGTGATATATTTTTTTTACTTTTAAGCACATAGATCCACAAACTCTTCTCCTCTCTTTTGATTTTTCTCTATTTCTTTCCCACAATTTCTATTGAGACTTATCCTCTCTTCTCATGATCTCATCTACTTTATCTGCTATTTGAACTTTCTTCTTCCCTGTCTTTTTCAATCAATTGAAACTTGCAGAATCATACAGTAGAGAAGAATGAAGGATTTAGAAAATCTCTCTTTCACGTGTCAGATCTAATTTATACGAATGAATTAGGGTGAAAGCTTTGGTATTTTATGCTTCAATATAATTGGATTATCTCATGGACAAGAGGAATTAACAACTACTTGGTTGAGACATTTGATTGAATTATCTTTTTGAACTAAACATTCAAGAGCTTGCAACTTCATATGATATATTTTATAAACAAAATTGAGGGATTTGATTCTTCTTGTTCAATCTCTTTCACAATTCTCTGTTTCTTTTCTCATAACAACCAATAAAAGATTCATAATCAATACAAACAAAATAGTCAATCTTTCATGATTACTGAGGAAAAACTAAACTAAGTGCTATAGATATTTTTTTTTTTTAAATGATAGATATGTTTTTAATATTTCAAGTTTTGAAATACTTGTACCGAACATGTATTTACATCTTAAAAACTTATAGTTTAATTCCCCGTTTTCATTCTACAATCCAGTATTACAACAATAGTTTCATAAAACGTTACAGGACACACCCTGATTAACTTGCTGTTCTTTCTCTTTTTTTATCTTCTTGTCTTGGCCAATGTGAAGGTGAAAATATTTTCATTGTAAGATTTCTGATCAACTAAAATATTTACAAATTAATACACGTTATCATAGCAGAAAACACCCTACTATTGTCCTTATCATTGGTGATTAATTAGCTCTCGCTCGCCGTATGAAATCTCCTTATCATCTGATCGAGAAGGTTAGTCTACTATTATACGGAGCTGATGTAACACTAAATAATCAATATATTGACACATCGACGTATACAAACCTCAGAGTGTCATAAAATTGATGTTTTGCCTAGTGACCCTTGAAGTCGTTTTCTATAATTAATTGTCACCTAGCTAGTGACTCTAGGAGTCCAGTTTAATTACATGGAGTGGGACACGTTTGTTCCCAACTAAACCACCAAATTAACCACATTTCAATGAAAGTAACTGCAAGCACATATTTGCTTTCACATTGCAGCCCAAGTCCAAAGCTGATTTTTCTTACATACAAAAAGACTCGCTTTATCCAACTGTTACGAACATAACCAGATAAACACAATAGAATTAAGATATGTATGGTCTGGTCCACCTAAAGATATATCCCATGAATGGTGGAACCGGATTTTGCAGGCCTAGCCTTCATCAACCTTTCTACATCGAACTTCATTGTTAGGTAATTTGGTAAGGTTTTGGATCTTGATTGGTGCAGTCTCTATAGTTGACTTGGACCTAAACCACCCGGGCAGTGGAGCGATGTTTCAACTGCATGTGGTTCGACTCACGTATAGTCACATTCAAATGAAGAGTAAACAGATTTAAAGCGGATCAATCTAAATTTAGATTCATTTAATTAATAAGAAACAAAATTCAAATCTAATATGAGCTGATAATCCAATGGATCTTGCTTGTCAAATCAAAATCCATATCAGGCGATTTAACGACTATCCAAACTACTAATTTGATCATTTTATGATAATAAATAGGATCCTAATAAATATTTCTAAAATAAGTTAAGGGGCCCAATATCATTTGGTCTAGTGGCATAGTCTCCTCTTCGTAAGTGGAAGGTTGTGAGTTCGACTCACGAAAGACTAGTTGTAACATTTGAGTTGTTTATCTGATAAAAAAAACAAACAAACAAGTTAAGGGACAGTCTTTCTCTCTCTGTAATTGGACGGGTGATCTAAAGATTGGGCTCGGGAGCGGTGTAGTTGGATAGTTGTTGCTCGAAGTTTGGCAGATTGTGCCTCTGCAGTGGTTCTTGTGCGACATCTTTATGTTTGTGGGGAGATTTGCTCTAATTCTAGGGTCGCTGGCAGTGAGATGATGGCTGCTGGTGGACCGCATCGATCTGGTTTCTGGGTAAACTCAGACGTGGTGATTGGGTTTGCTTGGTTTTCAGCCTTCGGGGTTCAAGGTTGTCAGAGTTGTTCGTTGATAGCCTCAAGATACGGTGGCAGCGCTGGACGTGGCAGCGTTGAGCAGCAGTGCGTGACGGAGATGAAGACTTGGGCCGGGTTTGCGCCAATTTATAGGGTTTGGGTGGAACTGTCCTTGGGCTATTCTCATATGGGCCTGATTGTTTTAGGCTTGCATTATGTTAGTAGTTTATTTACTTTTAATAATTCCCCAAGTTTATTTAGGGAGCTACACACTTTTCGTGCTTCTAGCGAATCTTCTAGAATAGTACCGAGAGAGGATTCAAACTATCATCTATGTATTTGATGTATAATGAGTGGACCTAATTCTATGTACCATTATGGCTACTACCACACCTTCTTGATCTGTCTGTAGATGGTAGCAGAATGATATGTAATGATCATTCTACCTTGTGATGAATGAAATTGCTACCCGATTTTGGGTTTGATTCAAAAATTTGTTGTATTAAATAAAAAATCATAGTATGTAATAAAATATTAAACTATAACAAGATATTCAAACAATTTTAAGATTTTTTCAATTCTGTCAAAGTTAAATACATATAATATTTGAGAAATTCTGAGATATGACAGATGTGCCACGTGAATAGTAAGCCAACCAATCATGATTCTCTATCTCTTAATTATATTCCGAAACTATCCATATTTTATTAAAAAATGAAATACCTAAAAGTTCTCACACATCCCCTTGCATGGGCCATGTGGTACTAGCCATGCGTACTAGCCATGTGGCACGTCTACCCTATCTAAAATTCTCTCATAATATTTGTCATTATAAAAACGAATTTGTGTTTAATCTGTTGATTGAACATATTAACATATTGAATTATCAAATCCAAATTCATTCAATAACTACATTTCCAGACCAGATTTGAATCAATATCTGATTTATTGACAGGTCTACTAGTGAGGCTTTGCATAGGTTTTGCTGAACAATTAGGCCATGTTTGTTTCCCGGAAAGTGGGTGTTGGGAAAGGAAATGTTTTCCTTTCCTGCGTTTGGGGACAGCCAAGGAAGGGGAACACTTTCCCAAAGAAAGGGAAAAAGTGGAGGAATTTGGTTCCCTCCCCCACACTCCGGAAACACTTTCCCAAAGGAAAGGAAAGTGATTCCTTTCCTTTCCAGTCAACCAAACATGGCCTTAGGGCCACCATTGCTACTGGACACATCATCCGTTCCCATCCACATCTTCAAGCGGGGAGCTTCCCCATAGCATCCTTGTAGCCATAAGTCCTTCCATCCTACGTTTCAAACAAGTCGTCTTCTGTGGTGTATCAATAATGTTCAACCTGAACGACAAAATCAATTCAGTCCCAAACATTTTCCTCCATTTAATTGAATTAATTCTATCCAAGTCGGGATATCCTTGCACCAGAGAATGTCGTCGGTATATATTTCCAACAAAATAAGAGAATACTCCAGGAAGTATCTAGCTACTACCCTCGACATATCTAGTACCAGAAGAATGTTTTCATATGCGACTGTCTTAATTCTCACTCGTCATAAGCCTTCTAAGCCATCAAACTAGGTGGATCCTTGCTTTGCTACCAACTGCTCAATTCATTTAGACTCGAAGCCACAGCACAACGTGCTAAGGCTTCCAATAGCAAATCCAAAGAAAGTTGGAAGTCGGTTTAAGATGAACAACCGAAAACCACAGAAATTTTTTAATACCCGATACGGATTTGAGTGCTGTTTCCCAACTTTACACCATTTTACCGCACTTTGATCACTCTTTTTCCTCTACTTTCTTCTCTCCACCATACACAAGCCACTTTTTTCCCTACATCGACCTACGATCTTAAAGAATGAAAATTGTAGGCTACACTCATTTGATACAACAAGGTTTTACAAATGAAAGAATTAGAGATGCAAGAGATACAACACTACATACATCGATTTATGTACCCTTTTCTTCCTTGACATCCCCCAACGCTTCTAATTCAGCCAACATTAGAGAGTATTCATCATCAACGTCTTTCATTTCCTTCTTAAGCTGTGCCACCTGCACACAAACAACAATAATCTTCGTTAACCATACATTTCACGGCCAAGAAATGTTTAACGAACTAAAGAGTAACATTGATTTTGTATTCCAATAAGATACCGGTTTCAAAAATGGGCTCACAAAACCTCGAAAGTAAACAAGGCCAAAATCTCAGTGTCGAAAACAATAAGTTAAGGTATGGAATGAGCTTCTGATCAATAAGAATAATTTGAAGGATTGAAATGGGGTATCAACGACAAACCAAGAAAGAACAAAACAAAACTAAGACAAGAACAAACATTATATACACTATAGAAGTACCTTAAGATTTAGCTCCTCCTCCCTCTTCTCATATTCCAAGCATCTGACAATATAGAACGATATCTAAAAGCTTAGAAAGTAAACCTCCAAATATGCAAGAAAACCGATTCATCAGAGAAGGAACTGCGGTGAAAATAACAGAACAAATAATCATGCACTCACTTAGATCGCAGCTTGTTGTTCTCTTGCATCAGATTTTTAGCCTCTTGATCTTTCAGCTGATTTCCAGTAGGATTCCCCAGCTACCAAACAAAATTCACAAAAGAAATTAAAGTCATTAAGCAAAAGGAAGTGTATTAAACAACATGTGCAGGCCATATCTTTATAGACTGGTACTGTGTCATACTGGCATGGGTATCTTAAGTCTGGGCGAAACAAGTGCAGCTTTCAGTGAGATATATATTTTAATCCAGTTTTTTTCTATTCCCAACTGAAACACATATTACATAAGCTGAAATCGCTTAATAAACTAAATGCCCTCCTAACGAGAATGGAAACATGGTATGTTTCAAACAAGTTGCTTGCTTACCTGTACAGACTGACTTTTCCCAGTATTGATCACCTTGGCCCCTTTCACATTTTCAACCGGCAGAATATCATCATGTCCTTTCCTCTTCATCGTTCCTATTACACCAAAACACAGAATAGTACTTGCAATTTATTTTTGTTCTATTTCAATAAGAATCAGTATGTAAAATTATTGATGAGAAGAAACGATGGTCAAGCTGCTACCTTGTACAGATTTCCTTAAGGTGCTTGAAATTGATGGCCCAGATTTTCCAAGTACTGTGTTTTTACTACCAAGAGCAGGGGAACTTTTGCCCAATGTGATAGATTGATGATCGCCACTTTGTGGGGTCACTGGTTTAAGCTTTTTATTTACCTGATACCCAATTAGTCCACAGTGATAATCCCTGCCAAAGTCCAATAGAAACATCATCTACAGTCATCAGGACACTTCACAGAGATTCCATCATACACAAGTAAGAATGACAGATGCCGCTAAGTGTCCGAGAACTTTTTTGAAATTTTTCCATGTATTAAAATTGTGCAGTGACCATAATATTCAGTGTCATGTTCTGAATGAAAATAATTAAATTCATTGAGATGTCCAAAACTTTCCGTTTGTCTGTAGACAAGAAAAGTTTGATAGTCCATGTCTCCATGCAAGATCAAAGTAAATGCAAAATGAGGCTCTATAGAACTATTTAAACATACAAGGTTCATTATTGTGAGCATATAGCTTTACCAGTATTCCCATGTCATCTCCTTCAAACGGACTTCAAGTTTCTGAAAAAGAGAAGTTCTCTCAAAATCTTGTTTGTTATGACTCGGCTCAACAAAATCTGCTTCCAAAACACCTATAAAACATCCCACAAAACATTGGCCCATAATTACAACACCCTCAAAAAGCAATATAGAGCTCAATAAAAAGTGCTTTGCCAATTCATACCAACAACTCCACGACCCCTGCTGTTTATATAGCTCACAACCTGCCAATACGGCTGCCCAGGAAGAGAAAAATGGAAAAAGAAAAAAAAAATGAATAGATTTGCATTCATAAGGCTGAAGATTTTCACTAATATACACAGAAAAGGTATGCACAGGTACGAATAGTAATCTTTTTTATTTTTTTTTATTTTTTTTTGCAACAAGAAATCAGATAAAGCACTGGATTGTCATTTGAAATAGACAGATATCATACAAATGAATCCATTTGATTTGCAATAGGAAAACCTAAGAAAATAGAAACAAGATTATTCAATGGAAAATAGAATCCTATTAGGAACAATACTCAAGTTAAATACAGTTTTCTGCCTGCCTTTTTCTATGCCACAAGTCCAGTCTTAAACCACTACAGAACATATACTAAAAGATAGAAGCACCAGTGCCATAGACAGGAAATGACTTGATCAAAGACATTGGCCTAGGTCTGTCATGCATGTGTATGCATACGTGCTTATATGACTATAGTCCTGGTGCTTGTCTGGAAATCACATATAGACCAAAAATTTCTCCTTTATAAAATCAATTACCAATTATTGAAATTCCTCAAAATTACAAAATTCCTGGACGTAAAATTCAGCAAGGAAAGATACCAGTATCAGACGATTCTTGTGATAAACATTGAAGCCGTGGTAACTGACATATGGAGCATCGTTTAGAAATCCAATAGTAGTAATAACTTGACCCTGCATGTTTAACAACTTGATTGTTTAAGCAGAGAGGAAGCAGTTCATATGATAACAACTAAGCAGTCTGATGGAATCATTTAGTATAACAGCAACTAGAAAAAAATTGTCTATGAATTCAGTACAACCTCCACAGTGCCCCCAGTTTGAGGTCTATACAAGATATATTCTTGAAATTTTAGGTCATCAGCAATGTTATGATGCTCAACAACACTCCCACGCAGTATTATTTGAAAGGTTGCTGGTATACGCAAGTACAAGATAGACAAGTAAACCTGTGGAGCATAGAGAAAGACACTCAGAGAACTTCCAGTCTTCTATGTCTAATTCAAATATACATAGGCTATGCTTCGCTTCGCTTACACGGAGAGAGTGATGGAAACGATTAACAATATGCTGTTCATTGACTTCTTTCCATCCAAGTCTAGTATTAACTTTTTTGGTATCCCCACTAATACGAATATCCTGCAACAACCAAGATACAGGAAGCCACCTCATTAGACTGGTACACGCTACTTTCACAACATTCAAAAAGAAGAAAATAGAGTGACATAACTTGTTGACCTCGGGATCAGTATCGAAGTCCAGCTCTGCACTCCCATCATCGTTGAACCATAAGTTATAAATCATTACTTTTGTCCCATGAGCTCCAATGTCATTGAACTGTCATCTCATGATTGAAAATTCAAGCACTACATCAGCATGTGAAGCAGATAAGAACTACCAATGTATATGAAGCATCAATTGACAAGCTAGCTGGCAAGTAGCTAACCTAGAGAAAAGGTACGTTGCCCTTTTCCGGTTCATTTCAAAATTTAGTAACCTAGATTTACACATGAATCAGCTTGCAAAAGTAGACGATACTAATCCCAGATAATGTATAAATGTAAGAAAAATTCACATAGATTAAGATAGCATTGTTGTAGAGGAATTTGGCTAATAATACTGTGAAGCATGGATATCCCGCCCCACCAAAAGAAAACTCACCGTTTCTCTTAAAATAATGCGAATGTTATTACTTAAGAAAGAAAAACTGTAAGAGCTTACTTGTTTCAGTAGCTCAGCCTCTGTTGAATATGGAGACCACTGTAGCAACAAGGAGAGATTAGACATAAAATGTTCTCTGCCGTGCATTATATCTAATGTCTCAGTTGTAGGGTTGAATTCGTAATCCACCTGCAATTGACATGCAAACTTGATTGAGAACGAGAATAAATGACAAGCAGCATTTCAGCTGCCCATTGAACTAAAAACACCAAGACAATTGAGATCTGTGAAACCTAATGTGTGCTCATTTGTGTAACATAATGTGTATGCTCATCTGCCTGAACGCTAGAGTTCATGTTGCAATTACATATTGCAACTTGCCTTCTAAAACTAAAAACGACAGCCTCAAGGTAGTCTAAAATATGGCTTTACAGTGGCACATCAAATATCCTACTAAATTTACTACCAGATACAACAATAAGCCACACTTCACTTACCGTCTTAATTTTAACACGCAGACAAATATTGATAAGAGTCTAGACACTAAAAGCTTAGCAAAGAAAGCTCACCATCGGTACTACTATTCTATCATGTCCTGTTCGTGCCAAAAACGTGTAAGAGAGAAGACCAATGCTTTGAGTCAATGTCCTGATGAAAAAAAAACAAAAAACAAAAAAACAAATAAGTCAACAACAATATTTATGCTACCCAGCTTGCAGAATTCCAAAATGTTGGGTGCACAATTCCTCAAGGAAAGAAAAAAAAATGAACAGAGAACAAATTTGCGAAAAGGTCATAGAGATTTACAAAGACAGGATTCAGGACTTGCAAGCAATGTACTTTTGTTAATAGGAAACATATAATATTACATATTAAAAGTGGAACTAAAAACCACACTAAGGGAACCAGCAGTCTGCTTTAACAGAAACACTAATAAATGTAAGCTGCAAAAGGTAAATAAAAGATCAACTGAACAAACAGAACTGCAACAAGCATAAAAACAACAACTATTTGTACCACTAGCAACTATACTAGATGCTTCCGATCCAAGTTGAAGGAAGAAAGGACAGTGCGAATCCAGAAGAAACCAATGCCCACAGAGATGAGAATCTAGCCTGGTCCCATACAAGTCCCTTGTCTCTCCTTTACACTCAAATTTAGACTCTGACCAAACCACCTGAAGACATTGCTACCGCATAACTCCCACACTCCTTTGCTCTTCCACCTCCAGATGACAGAGGCAGAAGGCCTCTCCATAAATAGGGAATCACATAAGACAGTAAGAGACAACACCCAGGTCAATCTAGCAACCTTAAAAGAATTACACAGCAGTCTCAAAGCAATCAGACCATTCATTAAAAGGTGACTGATGCCCTCCACACCTAGTTCACCAATAGGACCTAAAAAGCACTCACTATTTTTGTTTTGTAAGAACAAACTTTCATAGGAACCTCTAATAAACTACATCAAACAATGGGCAAGGAGTTCACCCAAAATCTTCCCACAACACCGCAACCCCAAACCCCTTGCGAATGACAAAATTACTCACTCACTCTCTATCAAGCAGCAAGCAAGCAAGAAATAGTTCCTTTAGAAATGAATGTATCTTCAATAACAGATTTTAAATGAATCAACAGTCAGTTTCAGTGTTCAACCCTCTCCCTAAACTATCACAAACCCACTGAGGAAACAAGGAGAGATCAGTTATAATCCAAATTTCAAGATTCTGTTATCTTGGTCATAGACAATGAAAAACATGTATGACGTTTTCCAATAGCCTATAAATCATCAAACAAAACTTATTGTTAGACTCTAAACAAAGAAGTTGAAAATGCTATTGTAATCTAACCTCTCATCCTGGTGGCGGCTGAATACAATAACATCCGCACCAAGTCTCATAGTACTGGTCTTGAAGCCATTACCATCTGGAAGGATACAAGTCAAGTTATAAGTGCCAGAGGACTAGTAAACCAGATTCCAGAATGAATGCTAAAATTTATACATTGGCCAATGGCTGATTTCGACTTCTTATCTGAAAACCCAAAACTCATACAGCGGCGCATAGCTTCAGGGTCCATGCCGTTACCATCATCTATACAAAGCACAAAATTTTGGATACACAAGTTAAATACACACATTCCTATAAAGCATGTATATATGCTACAAATCGAGCCTCCAATCATCATAAATTCATACCTTGAATTAACAATGCTGGGCTTCCATCCTTTGGATTTGAGATTT
The DNA here is from genome assembly GCA_001662545.1 of Rosa x damascena. Classification (NCBI taxonomy): domain Eukaryota; kingdom Viridiplantae; phylum Streptophyta; class Magnoliopsida; order Rosales; family Rosaceae; genus Rosa; species Rosa x damascena. Next base: position 61,663 of record LYNE01001023.1, on the reverse strand, counting down.
TATCTACATTGACAAAAGTGGCCCCATTTTGGATCTATCCAAATGCAAAACAAAAAAGAGTGAGTGCCAAATCTAATAACACAGGTCAAAACCAGGCAAAAACATTAAAATAAGAGAAAATGCCACAACAAACCCCATTACTGAAAATACACGGACCCAATGATCTTTATTGTGTAAACTTATGGATGGATATTTTATAAGGGAATTAATAAAACAAATTCTTCTGTTTTTATTAAACGTAGCTAGAAGCATCCACCATAATAAACTAATTGATGTGTTTAAGAAAGTACTTTATCGAATCCCAAACCATCAGATTAGAAATTGACAAGCAGCTTAGAATTATTGAACCAAAAGAGAGAATAGAGTAATTAAATATAGAAATTCAGGAATTACCTCATCAACTGCATTGTCAAGGAGTTCTGCTATGGCTGGAAAAAAAAAATTAAAGGAGAATGTAAACTTCTCAAAATGATAGAAGAGGCAAAACATATAGAGATGCAAAAAGCTCAATTCAATAATCATATGCAGAAACCAGAGATGCGTAAAGAAACACATTACCACCAAAGGCCCATTTATGTGAGGTGGCATTCGAGTGAAGAAACATGGGGTGGACATGTAGATAGTTTTTGCCATCTGTCAAGCCGAAAACAGGAATGTTAGAGAAACAGCCATGGGAAAAAACAACATCAGATGGTGGAGAATGCAAGTATAATAAGTAATACTCATCAACATAAAAGACCAGGTTGGGAAATAAGCTTCAATGTCACTACTAGGCCATCTAATCAGATGACAGCATATATTTAACCACTAATATTAGTAAAATTCACATGCAAACCCCTCAAGTTAGAACAGAAGATATATATATAGTAGAATACTTTGAAATGTAGCTTTAGAACCGATGCCATCATTGTAGTTCCCAGCTTTCCAAAATTGCCGACAAAGTGGGGCTGGACATATAGGTGATGCCGAAGAGATGCCTGTGTCATCCACAGGAGACTGCCCTTGGTCAAATATACTGGAACTACTGTGACCAGTACTTAAAGCATTTGAGCTCCTATTTTCTTCAGAATCTTGTATAGTACGTTGGGTTTTTGACAATTTATTCTTCACAGGTTGAGCTTTACACTTCTCTTTTTGTCTTCCAACAACATCTAGCTCCAGCTTAACAGGTTTCACATCCACCTCTCCAAGTTCATCATCACTAGATAAGTCCACAACATCTATCAAGGTCATCCTGCAGGCCATACAAAAGTTAAACATGCAAAACCAGGTAAGACAATAAGAGCATAACTAAGCATGCAAGATATGAAAACTTAAAAAACTAAGACATTGACGTTTCCATAAGGAACAAAGGTTTCATTATGAACAAACCTGGTAAATTTAGACACTTTAATCAATTGGTTCAATTACATATAGGCAACTATTGCAGAAGCTTAGCTTTCCAATAGATAATGCTCACTACCATACTGCACTTAGAAATCAGAAGGGAATCGCCACAAACATTTTTGATAAAATGCTCTAATAACATGTTGTAAAGCCAGTTCATAGCCATTGCATCGGCAATGTTATACGATTTCCCATCACTTACCTGTCGTGAGTAATATCATATACTATAGTGGTAGACATAATATAGTGTAGTTAGCACTGATCATTAAGTGGTAGACATACTCATGACTCGTGCATTATGTGTGAGTGGTAACATATTATATTTCTGTAACCTTCCGTTGTAAGATGTATAATATATCAGACAATTAAGTCTTCCAATCTTGTCATACTTGACTTGGTATCAGAGCGAAGATTCGAAAACGGACTTTGTCTTCTTCTTTTTCCCGTGTTCAGATCGACTTCGTCGTTTGTCCAAGAACGGCCGTCCTCATCTCTACGGTTGATCTTGCTTCAACTAGTCAAATCGGCCATCACCTGTGTCGAGTTGCCCACCACCGGCACTCGACTCACCTGCATATTCAGACCCGCCACAGTCTTGCTGACAGAATCATGCTGGCCCTATCTCTGCCAATAACCCAATCCTAGTTTTTCACCTCCAGCTCCGAACCGAGCTTCTCCACGCAGCAGCAGCAACTTCTTCACTCAGCAGCTTCTTCACGCAGCAGCAGCTCCTCCAAGCTCCAATCTGCCGGACCTCCTCAATACCCCATTTCTGTTCACCTTATTTTTCCTTTACTGACTCTCTCTCTCCCCGGTTTCTTCCAATATTGCAAACCAAGCTTCTTCCTTTCTAGCTTGCTACAGCCCCTCAAGAATTCAGAGAGAGAAAACACCCACCAACCATTTTACTTACCTTTTCTGTTGAGCCCCCACTTAAAATCCACCCAACATTTTTAAATTCTCTCTCTCACTGACAGTCACCAACATCCCACCCAGACTTTCTTTTCTCAACAGACCCGAGCCAGCCCTCCATCAATATATAAAATTATAGGCCTGTTCCACTTTTGTTTTAGGTGGGTGAGAGAACAGAGGACGGGAAGGAAAAAGGAGAGGAGGAGAAGAAAAGAAGAGAAAGGGATAGCTTTTCTTTATTAAAGGGAGAAGAAGGCACGTGGGACTGTGGGAGACAAAAAGGAAAGTAGGAGACAAAAAGAAAGTGGGTGAGAAAAAAAAGAAAAAAAAAAATTGGTGTTTTTGTGATGGCTAAAGAAGGAGAAAGTTCATGATTCCAGGATCAACGAGATCTCGAAGGTTGAGGTCTCTGTCAAAAGCTCAGAAAGTTTTTCTTTCGGGGGTATCAAACTCAACGGTACCAATTTCCGAACATGGAAGAGAGTTATGTCTGTTTACCAAACTGAAAAATGTATGGGCTGAAATTGATCAGAAGCGTCCTTGCAAGATCAAGCATCAGGAGGATATTGCATGGTACCAGAAAGAAAAGGAGCTTGAGCGAGTTCACGTTTTTTTTAGAGGACTTGATGAGAAACATAACAGTGCCAAAGGGGAATTGCTCAGGATGCCAGTCCCTCCTAGCTTGACCACAGCTTTTACATACATTCATAAGGATGAGTCTCAGCAGGAAAGTCTTAAACATGCACAAGTTGAAGTGTCTAGCCTCACCATTCAAGCAAAATCACCAGCACCATTTCTCCAACAGCAGAGATCGGTCCCACTTCATCAACAAGGACCTCCACCAGGCTTTCCCAATCGCCCTCGTCCGCAATGTACTTATTGCAATGATGTTAGGCATGTTCGAGTGACTTGTTGGAAACTCAACCCGCACCTTAAACCTCAAAGGCAAGGTTATCGTCCTAAGGCGAAAGCAGTTGCTGTTCAATTAGTCTAAGAACCAGATTTCTATGGAGTGGCTAGACAAGATCATCATACAGCAGGTGCGGCTACTCTTACAGCATCTATAGCTGGTCGTGGTAAAATTGGTATGGCTTTAAAGGTTTCTAACTTTGTCAGTTCTGATACTTGGATTATTGATTCTGGTGCATCTGATCATATGACTTATGATAAATCTTATTTTACTGAATTGTCTTCCCCACTAGTGTCCTATGTTACGAACGCCAATGGTGAAGCTTTTCCTGTGTTAGGGACTCGATCAGTCTGTATTACCCCAACCTTACAACTTCATAATGTTTTATACGTCCCTGACTTGTCGCATCACTTGATATCTGTCCCACAATTGAATACTGAATCTCAATGCTCTGTAACCTTTTATCCCATGTATGTGATTTTTCAGGACCTTCTCACCAGGGAGTTAATTTGGCGGGGGTATCTGAGGGGCAGATTATTCCATCTGGATCAGACATACGCTGGGGAGAAACCAGGAGCACAGTCCCACACCGCTTTGACTTCGAATTCTGACAAGCTAAGTGAGATTTGGTTGTGGCATCGCCGATTAGGGCATCCATTTTTTAGTCTTATGAAAAAATCCATGCCCACTTTATTTATTGGTGTGAATGAGTCTGTTTTACGTTGTGAAACATGTGTTTTGGCCAAAAGTCATCGTGCTACTTATTCTCCTAGTTTTTCTAATAAAAGTGCTATTCCTTTTGAGTTAATTCATTCTGATGTTTTGGGACCTTCTAGAGAGCCCAGTGTATCTGGTATGAGGTATTTTGTGTTGTTCATTGATGATTGTACGAGATTGTCATGGGTTGCTCTTCTTAAAACCAAGGATGAAGTCTTTCAAGCCTTTCAAACTTTTCGTACTCTTGTTCAAACACAATACAATAGCACCATTAGAGTCCTACGGTCTGACAATGGGGGAGAATATGTTAATCATGTTTTCCAAGATTTTTTCCAAACACATGGGATTGTTCACCAAACTACATGTCCACAAACTCCAGAACAAAATGGAGTGTCTGAACGGAAGAACCGTCATTTGCTTAATATGGCTCGTGCCCTTCTCTTTAGTGCTCATATGCCTAAATATCTTTGGGGCGATGCCGTACAAGCTTCCTCCTCTCTTATCAATCGTCTTCCATCTAGTGTCCTTCAGGGAAAAATTCCATTTGAGGTTCTAGCATCTCATGTCTCCTTGCCATCATTTCATAATCTTCCTGCCCGTGTTTTTGGTTGTGTGGTTTTTGTCCTTGTTCCTAAAAATCAAAGGTCTAAGTTGGATGTCCGGGCGATTAAGTGTGTGTTTCTTGGGTATGGAGGATATCAGAAAGGGTACAAGTGTTACCATCCACCTATCAGAAAGTACTATGTCACTATGGATGTTACTTTCTTTGAGGACATGAGCTATTTTTCATCCTCTGATACTGCTCTTCAGGGGGAGAATTCATATTTTGAAGAGCTGTATTATGGTGGAAGGGAGGAATTAGAAAAAGGTGAAGAAGTAATGCAGGCAGGAAATATTTCGGTAGGTCCAGTTAAGATTCCCAATCCACCGAATCCAGTAGTCGAAGAAGTAGAAGCTCCAAGCATCAAGGCACCAGTTTCAATCACTGAAGGTGAAGCTGAAGACATAACTAGCCCCTCAGTCGTTGCTCCTACCCCTAACCCACAGCTCCCTGGTACTGAAGGTCACTCATCTGAGGTATGTTCACCTACTAGTACTAGTGAGTCTAGTGTTGGACAGTATGTGTTACCAAACAGGTCTACTCGAGGTCAACCAGCCAAAAGATATGAACCCACTATTCATGCAAAATCAAAGTACCCAGTAGCTAATTACATGTCCACTAGGAGATTGTCTAAGTCATATGAATCATTTGTGAATCAAATATCCGCTGTATCAATACCTAACAAAGTACAGGATGCATTGAGGGATCCAAAATGGAGGAAATTAAGCAATGGAAGAAGAATTGAGGCATTGCAGAAGAACAATACTTGGCAGCTCGTGTCTCCACCACAAGGCAAGAAGGCTGTAGGTTTTCGTTGGGTGTTCACCGTGAAACATAATGCAGATGGATCAATGAATCGATATAAAGCACGCCTTGTAGCAAAAGGGTTTACTCAGACGTATGGTATAGACTACGATGAGACTTTTGCTCCTGTTGCCAAAATGAACACTATTCGGGTCCTGCTTTCGTGTGCTGCTAGTTTAAACTGGCAGCTCCGACAGTTTGATGTCAAGAATGCATTTCTTCATGGAGAGTTAGCTGAGGAGGTATACATGAGTCTTCCACCTGGATATGTAGCTGCTTCTCCTGGTGATTTTGTATGCAAATTGAGAAAATCTCTGTATGGCCTCAAACAGTCACCTCGCGCTTGGTTTGGGAGGTTTTCACAGTTCATGCGGAAGTTTGGTTACAGACAGAGTAACTCAGACCATATGTTGTTCCTCAAGCATCAACAAGGGAAGGTAACAGCTCTAATCATTTTTGTTGATGATATGGTAATCACTGGAAATAATACTATTGAGATGGATATACTACAAAGACAGCTAGCCTTTGAGTTTGAGATGAAGGATTTGGGTGAGCTAAAGTACTTCTTAGGAATTGAGGTAGCCAGGGGGAGAGAAGGGATCTACTTGTGCCAAAGGAAGTACACTCTTGACCTGCTGACAGAGACAGGTATGTTAGATTGCAAACATATTGATACTCCTATTAAGCAAAACCATTGTTTAGCAGAGTACCCAGATCAGGTATCTACTGATCGAGCTCGATATCAGAGGTTGGTTGGGCGCTTGATCTATTTGGCTCATACTAGACCAGATGTTGCATATGCAGTGAGTGTGGTAAGTCAGTTCATGCATAACCCGAGTGAGAGTCACATGGATGTTGTTGTGAGAATTTTAAGGTACTTGAAGTCAGCCCCAGGAAGAGGAGTAATGTTTTCTAAACACAATAACATTCTTGAAGTTTGTGGCTTCACAGATGCATATTGGGCTAGGAGTATCACAGATAGGAGGTCAACATCAAGTTACTTTACCTTTGTGGGAAGTAATTTGGTTACATGGAAGAGTAAGAGACAGAAAGTTGTGGCACGATCTAGTGCCGAGGCTGAGTATAGAGGTATGGCTCATCGAGTGTGTGAGTTGCTTTGGCTGAGAAATCTGTTACGTGATTTAGGTTTCAAACTCAAAAGTACTATGCAGTTATATTGTGACAACCGGGCAGCCATTGATATATCACAGAATCCAGTACAACATGATCGTACCAAGCATGTGGAGGTTGATCGTCACTTTATAAAAGAGAAGCTTGATGCCAAACTTATTAGCTTCCTTTTTGTTCCTACTGAAGAGCAACTTGCAGATATACTTACCAAAGGAGTTTCCAGGAAGACGTTTTATGACTCACTATGCAAGTTGGGCATGGTTCATGTGTATACGCCAACTTGAGGGGGAGTGTCGTGAGTAATAGACATACTATAGTGGTAGACATAATATAGTGTAGTTAGCACTAATCATTAAGTGGTAGACATACTCATGACTCATGCATTATGTGTGAGTGGTAGCATATTATATTTCTGTAACCTTCTATATAAACCTCCGTTGTAAGATGTATAATATATCAGACAATTAAGTCTTCCAATCTAGTCATACTTGACTTTACCAACTGCCCCATAACTAAAACACAAACAAATTACCAAGCTATATAGTGCGGCTTATACGTGCAACATACAAAAACTAATAAAAAATTTAAAAAAAAACAACAAAATGTTTTACGAATCATTGAGATCTCTTTTTCCGTAGATTGCAAGGGATATATAAAATTAATGGAACATGAACGTGGCTATTAAATGTGATAAATGATACAAGGGGAGAAGGTATGAACTATGAAGCATGGTGTTCGCAAGTGGAAGTGGAGCAGTAACACTTCATTTGAAGTATGCATAAGAATAAGTACAAATTCTTGAAATGAGTGTTCTCATTATCATTGGTCTCAAAGTCAGAGAATCAAAATCTCTTAGAACTCAAGTAAAATTCATGAAGCAGTTATTGTCATCCTAGTCTACATCAAAGCATACTTTCTTTCTCTTTTAATCCCCACCCCTACCCATTCCACTCCACGTCACCCATTCATCCCATGATGCCAGTGATATTTGACACGTGACCTCCATAATGAACTCCTAGTTAGAAAGACGGCCCGGATCATGACGCCAATGAAATTTAAAACTATGACCTCCACAATTGACTCCTAGTTAGAAAGATGGCCCGAATCATGACGCCAATGAGATTTAAAACTATGACCTCTACAATTAACTCCTAGTTAGAAAGACGAAGTAGATCATGATTCAATGAGATTTGAACCTGTGACCTCCACAATAAACTCCTAGTTAGAAAGACGGAGCGATCATGATTCCAGTGAGATTTGAACCCATAACCTCCACAATAGAGTCCTAGTTAGAAAGGCAGCAAGGAACATCATACCAGTGAAATTTGAAACCAAGACCACCACAATGGACTCCTAGTTAGAAAGACGAAGCGAATCATGATGCCAGTGAGATTTGAAACGGTGATCTCCACAATAGACTCCTAGTTAGAACGATGAAGCGGATCATGATGCCAGTGAGATTTGAATCCATGACCTCCACAATGAACTACTAGTTAGAAACATGACTCGGATTAAGTGTGATAAACCTACTAGAGACTAATTACATTCACAAATAGGATTCCAAGGCAACATTCTATTCAAGAAATACAAAGTCAGGAAGGCACAATGATAACAATACTAAATACTTATACATCATATCCAAAGGCAATGTGGAGCAGCAGCAACCATTGGAGATTCGCCACAAGAACACCGAAGTGTAAAGTTGGACTTTCTACAAACAGCATGCAACTTCTTGCCATCACCAACCTCAAGCAAAATAGACATTGATACTTTCATTTCAACCATGGGCTCTGTGTCTCTTTGCATTTTAACCATAACTGTCTCCCAAAAATTGGCCAAATTCCAAACCACCTCACTATTCCACGATTTAACAAACGGATCTCAGAACGAAAATGCAAAATATATCCAGTAAGTACCAAAGAAAATCCTCACAACAATTTCAAAAGAAATTTCTACATAAAAGAAATTTCTATACAGTACAATTCAACATGAAATCTGGTTCTAAATACCCAATTCACATTCTTGAGGAAGAAAGAGCGCGATAAACCCAGGAAAGACAACTTTTCCACAAAAGGAAGGAAATAAAAAGTGCAAGAAAGGTGTAGGACCCTTACCTCCTCAAGGGCCAAGTAGAGAGAAATTTCTTCTAAATTTGGAGAAGATGAGCCAAGCATGCCCAGTGAACATATCTAAAGGATTTCGAAACATGCATCACAAAATTCTCCAGCAATTGGGGTTGTGGGACCAAGAGTTCTTTGGGTTTTGAGGAGGCTTTGTTAAGAACCCTAGAAAAAGTTGCAAGGGGCAAAACAGGAAAAAATTGAGGTTTTGGGTAGTGTTGGAAAGAGGTAGAAGGGTAATGTATTGGAAATTTATAGTTTTTAAACTATATTTATAGTGGTTATTATCAAAGCTTTATTATTTTGGGACCCATCTTTTTTAATTTTATTTTCACAATAATAAATTTTGAAATTGAATATATTTAATTAGTAGTTATTAAAGCATCTCTAGCGGTGATGTCAAATCCACATGGAGACCTCCAACAACTAGAAAAGACAGATTCATATTTTAAAAATAAAGAAAAGAGTCCAGTATCATTTGGTTTAGTGGCATAGTCTCCCCTTCATAAGTGGAAGGTTGTGAGTTCGACTCACGAAATACTATTTATAGCATTTGAGTTGTTTATCTGATCACAAAAAAAAAATATATATATATATATACAAGCACTTCAAACCATAGGCCTTATATGATGTGTAAATGACATTTTGATTTGGGTTGTCAAATTTGACAAAAGTAAAAGGAATTGTCTTTTATTTTTTATTGTTTTTTCCTCTTTCCTTTTCTTCTCTCTCTTTCTTCCTATTAGAGCAAGTTCACTAGTTGAGTCACCAGGTCACCTACTATTCACTGTTTTTAGTGTTTATTTCCACTCTCTGGGTCACGGGCACAGTTTCCAATAAGACCTGGGTCACCAGGTCAACTTGTAGAGCATGGCGACCCAGGGCATGAAATACACTGTGCCAGTGACCCAGAGAGTGAAAATACACATAAAAAGCAGTAAATAGTAGGTGACCTGATGACCCACGGGTGAACTTGCTCTAATAGAAAGAAAGAGAGAGAAGAAAAGGAAAGAAGAAAAAACAATAAAAAAATAAAAGACAATTCCTTTTACTTTTGTCAAATTTGACAGCCCAAATCAAAATGTCATTTACACATCATATAAGGACTATGATTTGAAGTGCTTGCATATATCTTTTTTTTTTTTTACAATAAATTTCCTGCGTAATACCAATGGAGGATCCCCCCTATCTCTACGTATTTAATTGTATAATGAGTGTGTCTATTTCTATGTACCACGGTATGTACTATCACTATCTTCTTGTCTGTCTATGCTCTTAAATGGCAGCAGAATGGTATATAACGGCCAATTCTGGCTTCTGATGAATATATATGACAATCATTGATCGATTGATTCAAAAAAAATAAAAATGACAAATATAAACCCATATTTTTTTTTTTTGAAAGAAAAGTTCATTGAATTAGCGATTGAAATCGCTTAAGAGGGCATCCCAATGGGGAGCATACAAAGGCCAGAAACGCCTAGGTGTTAGAGCTAAGATGGAACAAACTAGAAGATGTACTACATCAACCGGTTGTTCTTGTACATTAAAACTCCGCTCTGAAACTTTTCTAGAAAAACTAGCAAATTTAGAAGGTACATCCTCAAGATAATTACCAACAATGGAACCATTGTCATGACCTTGAAAATTGTAGACCCAACAATCAGAATTTGCAATCCGGGCATGCAGAAGATCAGCAGACCAATCAAACCTAAACTCGACCTAGCATAAGGGACACTGCTCGCCAATGCACGCAATTGTGGTACTCACAGCGTGACTATACCAAGATTTTTTATAGAATCTAGGAAGGCTCGATCCAACTGAAAATAACTGCAGCACACTCAGAGAGATAATCCAACATAACATAGAGTCAGGCAAAGGGTCACCCGGGTCCCAAATCCAAGCCCATGGGAAAGTTTGGCCCAACATATTGGCGTGAGCCCAATACCAGCCTACTAGGAACACCTAGATTACTCTGGGCACCCAACGCAGGGCACCAAGAAGCTCTGCCATCTCCGATCCCGGCAGTGATCGCAACCAAATCAACCACCAAATTAAAGCCCAGCCATCACCGTGCAAGGAAGCAGAAGCCAGCCTTGCCCGATGTCGATGTCGCCGCCCGAACCAGATCCAAGTGAAACCCAGCAGCATCAATCCCCATCGTGCCTGCACCCAATCTCTCTTCCACCAATCGCCGACTAGGATTGGCAGTGCACCGATCAGAGTACCGCCGGGATCCCACAGCCTCAGACATCCCCAGACCTGAAGCCATAGCTCAAAGAAAACCCAGCCTATCAGATCACTCACCGTTGAAAGAAAGTTCCGTCGAAAGATGAACGGCTTGCAGCCATAGAGGGGAAGGCTTGTGCGCTTGAGCAGACGTTGGAGAGGAGGCACATGAAGCCTCCAGAAAAACCACCTATCAGCGGCGACGCTAGGGTTTAGCACGAAAGAGAAGCTCTCGCTCTCTCCCATTTTTTTTGAAACTATTTTTTGAAAATATAAACCCGTATTTTTCATTACATTTCGTTTTAAACACGTACATATCGAATTTTATAATTTGCCATTTCCGTAATTTATGGCCGAATTTTTCAAAGTATTTTTCACTAAAATTTACCGAATTATTCAGCTACGTGTTTTTCACATTTAATTCTCATCCCGAATATTACTAACTATGATGCTTGCCATCTAAACGGGCTAGGCGTGGGCGGAATATTTGTTTTCATATTTTATCATCCAATTTTTGAGGTGGATCGATTTAATAATCTTTGATGTACCAAAAAATTGGATGACAGAATTACACAATGCGAGCTATCCAATCTATAATGAATGTTATCAGCTATAGATTTCCACCCTGTTTGGCTGAGTAGGCAATACATTTCAACATTTGTTTGATGTACAAGAGTAGAGTAAATATACTCGTTGCTTTTCTTCTTTTCGGGGGGAAAAAAAATAGAGTGAACTAATCGCCTCCTAGTATGCTCGGGAAGAATTTTGGGTTAATTACATATAAGTGCATTTTTGAATGTTTTTTTAGCCATAAGGCCACCAACTTATTTTTTCCCTCATAAGGCCACTAGATTAAAAAAGGTGTTAAATTTTGGATATAAAACAAACATATTTACATAAATGTCATTAGAGTAAAAAGTCAACAATCACTATCTCTCTCCTCTCCGGCAAAGTCTTCGGCCAACTCCGGCGGGTCTCCGGTCGACCTCCGGCCAATTCCGACGGGTCTCCGGCCGACCTCCGGCCAACTCCGGCGGATCTCCGGAGACCACAAAAGCTAATGTCACTAACACCAAAAGCTACTATCACTAGCAACAAAAGCTACTCTGGTGAGATTTCCGGAACCTCCGGCGAGGTCACAAAAGCTACTGTCACCAACAATAAAAACTACTGTCACTAGCAACAAAAACTACTCTAGTGAGATTTCCGGCTACGTCACAAAAGCTACTGTCACTAACACTAAAAGCTACTGTCATTGATAATAAAAGCTACTATTGTGAGATTTCCAGCGAGGTCACAAAAGCTACTGTTACCAACAAAAGATACGCTCCCCAAAACCAAAAACTACTATCCCCACCAACACAAGCTGCGCTCTCCAAAACCAAGAACTACTATCACCAGCAACAAACGCTACTGTCAGCAAGTAACAAAAGCTACTCTCACTATCACCAAAAGTCTCTCTCATCAACGTCAAAAGCAACAACCAAGCACAACAAAAGCTAATCCTAGAGACTGAGAAAACTATTCTCAAAGACTAATAAAGCTATGAAAATATAAAGGATACAACCAAAATAAAAATAATAATGCAATCGAGAGGAAAAAAAAAAAACTTATTCAATGATATAAGGAGTATGCAGCATTCAAAAGTGATATAACTATGTAAACAGCTACTTCTACAGTTGTAAAAATCTATTACAATAGTTGTATAAAGGTACTGTCGATATTGTAATGCTATTATCATTTTTCAATGGTGACGCTCTAAATCCATAGGCATAATTTTGCCCTAAATCCATAGGCATAATTTTGCCACCTTCACCACGAGATTTCATTTCAACATTTATTGGTTGGCTATATGATCTCTTGGTCCATGGAGGCTTCAATATCCAAATTCACATGATTTTTGAAATCTACTAGTACAAATGCAAAGGTGAAGAGTTCTGCAAAAACAAAGATACAACAAAATATTAGTATTTCAAATGAAAACTAAAAAACAACAATGTACCTCTGTGCCGCAAACGTGGCACTCTTTATCAACTAGATAGTCAAGAACAAATAATTTAAAAAGCTACTGACAGAGGTATAAAAAGCTACTATTACAGATCTACAAAACTACTGGACCAGTAATAAAAAGCTACTGACATAGGTACAGAAAGCTACTATAAAAAATGTACAAATCTACTAGACCAATTATAAAAAGCTAAAGCTACTATAATACATGTACAAAGCTATTAGACCAGTAATAAAAAACTACTGACATAGGTACATAAAGCTACTATAATATATGCACAAAGCTGCTGGACCAATAATAAAAATCTACTGACATAGGTACAGAAAACTACTATAACACATGTACAAAGCTGCTGGACCAGTAATAAAAAGCTGCTGACATAGATACTGATTGCAACAAAACCAACTAATTATCCATGCATGTTGATAGTCTAGCAAAAATCTCAAACAAGAAATGCTAGAGAAACAAAATCACAACAAAAAGAAAACTGAATTTCATACATAATCTTGATTTTCCAATAAGCTATTGACAGAAGACAACTTGAAATCAATCAAAATAAAAACATAACAGCTACTAAAATCAGCTTGAAAAGATACTAGCATAGGCATAGAAAGATATTATCACTATGTTGAAAAACCACCATAATAGTTATAGAGAGCTACTGATTTGAAATCAATCAAAATAAAAATAGAAAGCTACTGACATCAGCTTCAAAAGATATTAACATAAACATAGAAAGCTACTATTACTATGTTGCAAAGCCACTATGTTGCAATAAACACCATTATTCCAAGAAACCATGCATCATTTCTTTCAAACCAGAAAAAGAAAAAACAGTTTTTTTTTTTTTTTTTCTCTCAATTGAGGATGCTTACGTTATTACTGCTTGAATGCAGATACATAAACCTGGACTACCTGAATTGACGAAAATGAAGTGCCAAGCATCTATCGACATTGTCCATACAATAATGCACCCAAACAAACTCGTGACCGTAAATGTTATACTCATGTTCGATAATAAAACTATCAACATCATGTATTTTACCAGATTATAAGCCTCATATCAAACTTCTCAAAAACACCAAAAACTATAAAAAAAAAAAATTAAAAATAAAACTAGTTGGAGGCACCATATTTTGTCACAATGTATAGAGAATCTGATCACTCCTTGAAACATCTCCAACTCGAATCAAACTTTCAGAATTAACATAGAACAAAAAAAAAAAATCATCACTTCACTACAGCAATAGAAATACAGTTAGATCACTCCAAAAAATGAGTGATAGTCTAACAATAGTACAATACACAGAGTAATTAATCAAATTCATCGAACACCTCCTTCGATTGCTCAAGTGCGATGACTATTATATCAAATCAACTCTCATCACCTACCTACTTAAATCAGCAATTCTCTAATCCCTTGATCAAACTATTCGAATAATTTCCAGCAACAAAAAATAATAATTAAACAAAAATTCTATCGGTTCGTTTTGCGATTTCGCTAGAACTTTTCATGAAAACAAGCACAAAGGAAATTGGTGAAAGAAAAGAGAGAGAGAGAAGCACCATCTTCGTCATGAACTTGGACATGGAGGAAGAGAAGCTTGAAGCCGGAGGTGTTGGAGCGGACGATCTTGTCGAGAGTCCACTCGAAGGCTTTGCGGCTGCTTATGGAGGCGTGTGGGTAGCCCTTGATCGTCGACTCGTTCACTCCCATAGGTTGACTCACTCGCGGAGGCGAACGAAGATCCGGTGAAGGCAAAACTCATCGAAGACGCGCGGTGTTTCCAGAAATTGGACGCCGAAAGAGACTGGATGGTGCGCCGAGAAGAGAGAGAGAGAGAGAGAGAGAGAGAGAGAGAGATGAGAATGCGATTTGTTTTTGAAACGTATCGGTTCTATCGAAGAAGAGAGAGAGAGAAGGTTGAGGGCAAAATAGGTATATCATAAAAAGAAGCTGATGTTTTTGCGGTCTAAAGTGGCCTTATGTGTACAAAAAGATTTAGGTGGCTTTATCACTAATTAAAGTTTTAAAATGACACTTATATGTAATTTTCTAAAGAATTTTAGCCATTGGTGAAATCCTCATAATTTTATTATATATCATGAAACCCCAATGAGCTATAAACTTCTGAATCACAATCAGTGCCATATGCAACCATTTATAGATTATGCTGCTTCACATTGTAAATGAGGGAAAACAAGTTGTCCATAAATGGACGAGTGCAAGTAATTTACATACAATAGGTGGAGCATCTAACTACCAACAGAGAATCAAAGGACAAATCAGGTGTCAAAATCAGGCTGAGTTTGCACAAGTCCTGATTCATATCCTTAAGAGACCATCTCCTCTGTGGCTCCTTCATAAAAACCTGGCATTAAACCAAAGTAAATTAGTAACATCCACCAAAAGACATGATCAACCAAAGGAAGTAACATAATTGATCATAAAAGTTGACCTAAATATAAGAGATTGCTTACAATGGAAATTTATTGGCATACTAATGTTTTAGTGAAATGGAGACAAAGTAGATGAGAAATAAGATAATGAGTGCAATGGCCACTTTTTTACTTGCCTTGACATGCCAAGGAAAAAAAAAAAAGCATAATGACGTAGTTTAGATCCGGAAACTCACAATGGGAAAGCTCAGTGGGAGCAACAGTGCATGATTAATCATATTCATCTCCAATGCTCCAAAGCAACCTAAATCACATTTACACGAAAGGAACATATAACTCACCACTTCAAAAGAGCCAACAACAATTTAAGGACATCAATGAAAACATTTATTATCACAATACCAGAATAGAGAGAGGATGAACAGGACCAACAGATAGCCAATCTTGAAGAACCGTTGTTTTTTCTCCCAGCTCAGCTGGTTGTAGATCTCAGTCACATCTACCAAGTGCCGCCCCTTCATGTACCTGATCATGGAATCACATAACATATTAGATAAACGAGAGGCTCTAATATGGTCCCTAAGGAAGTGTTTTGATTCACATTATTGTTCTAATCATATAGAGTAGTATAATCTTTTCCCAATCACCCATTCCTGAACTGTAAGAGCAAAAAGAACGGGTGATCTCTAAAACTCACAATTTAGTGAAGTTCCATGTTAATTTTACATGTTTTGTTCATATATAGAACAATATACTGCACAACTTCGCTCTGCAATCAACATAAATTGCAAACAAACTACACTTTGACAACCCGCCTTCCGGACACCCAAAAGGTAAGGAAGCTTAGTTAAAACTAGCATCTTGATATGCTGTAAATGGTAGAGGCTCTATTCACTTTATCAGATGCACACCTACGAGGGAGAGAAAGAGTGATTGACAAATAGGAGAGAGGGGATGGACAACATGGTGAGTCCTTTAAAGGTACACTCAGGTGAAACATGAAATCATTAACGCATATGACAAGCTTGCCAAAATGGCACTCTGTCAACTGACAGTGCATGATAAGGATCAATATTATCTTAGAATAAGAAAATGCAGAAACAACTAAGTTCTCAAAATCCAGATAATTCTGGCATATTGAAACTTACATAGTCCAGAACGTATCCAGAAAGCATTTCAAGTTGATAACTTCTGAACAGAAAAAACCGAATTATAGTGTTGCATACCTTCTAAAATGAAAATTATAGTCTTAGGTATGCATTTCTTATCCCAACTTGTTCATCACATGTGAAGGAGGTTGCAGTGACAAACTAGTAAGCTAAAGTTGTTCAAATTCCCCAACCACTCAATAACTATAACTTATAAATCATGCAGCATGCCTCACTTGGAAGTTCGAACAAAGATATTAATTTTTCACTTTTGTCAATATATTTTATGTATCTAGGGATGAGCTTTTCTCATAATCTAACTGAGCAGCTCTTTGTTTTCAAGATAAAAGAGATCAAATAAAAGACACTTATGGCATAAGAAGCGTATTCACCTCAAATAAGTTAATTCTAGCTCTATTTAATTCTAGACACAACAATATTTGAGTAAGGTAGGGAAAGAAACTCACGAATTGACGTTATAATATAGGTGCGGGAGAGCCAATAGAAGCATAAACCAATGTCTCATTATAAGAAGAACGACGCACAAAACTCCTTGAACGATAAACTCTGGCAAAACAGTATTGTTTATCCGAGATGATGAATCATATGGATTGATGTAATCAAATTCGAGGTCCACTAAGCACACAAGCTGCAATCAACATTTGCAATGGTCACATCTCTAAACAGTTCAAGAACTATGCAAAAGCGATCCAGGAAAAAGTCCAGACCATCTCTGTAACTCAGCTAACTATGGCTTGTAGGACAACTCTACTACATAAAATAGACAGAACGTAAAATTCAGAACACAAAACCATATAAAGGTTCACCTTTCACTTGCCTAGAATCTCCCCATTATTTCTATAGTTTCGTTGCCAATAAGCTTATGAATAGTCATTATACTTAGTCTGCATAAGAATGTAAATTTAGAAATTGACATGCATAGTCTAATATATATATTCATACACCCAGTTTCAATTTCTAGAGAATGATACTATACAGATGAATAGCCTTATATCGTACTTATCCCTATATAGTACTTTTCCAACATTCGATTGGAAAACAAGTATGAAAATTGATGAAATACAAATAAAAATAATAAAAAAAAGAGTTTGCAGAGGAAAATCTCTATAAATCCCGGAAAACTTAAACGAACACATACTTGATTTCATATACCAAAAACAAAAACCCAATTAGATTACAAGCTAGATAGGTGACTCAAACATGGCTTCCTAGGCTGTGAATTCACCACTGCTATAACATCCAAGATA
>LYNE01001023.1:1586-14024 GCA_001662545.1 Rosa x damascena | reverse complement strand
TTTTTTTTTTTTGCAGCAATGATCTCAAAAATTAAATCCTGACACTATCTACACAAAAGAAGACTACTAGCTCCTTGGGTCTCCATCTATTGGAAAGGAATACAACCAACCAAATCCTTACCAATTGTTCTCTTTAGTAAGCAACTAACTCATTTTGAAACAGAAACTATGACCAAATGAGAAATGAAATTCAAGCTATAACAATAATTTAACAAAAGGATACGACTCATCTGGATTGTAAGGCCGACGACCACCTAGATAGTAACCAGCCAGATGAACACTCCGAGGACCAAGAACTGAGAACATGACTTCATCAGCCTCGTCAAATTCCAAATGTAGTTGCAAACACTCGATCTTCTCAGGATACAACGCACATAGATAAACCGGACTCTTGTTTCCTACATTACACTGGAGTATGCTTCTTTTGGTTGCAGCCCCCAACCCCAATGTTGCCTGTGTATATCAGTATGCCCATTATTGATCCATACAATAAAAACCAGATTCAGGATACCGCAAACTCGATCCAAATATCAAATAATATACACAAAGTTGGAATAAATGAATCCTAAACATGCAGTTAACTAAAACCCCAAATCACATGGCTCCTATTCCTAATCAGATTTCTCTTAGCTATGAGCTATAGAATTGGCCCAAAACCAATCTATGGATCAATAAAAACTTCAACCTTATATAAAAACAAAGCACAGGGACAACTGAACTAATAGAAAGCATTACCATTGAAATGTGAAGCCGTCCATTGGAGTCATCAGGTTTATGAGTAAAAGGCTTTCCGGGTTTCACTTCAATTCCTGAAACAATCAACACCCACACATAAAGATTCAAAACCCATTAAAACCAACATGATTGATCAAAATTATGAGCCCAGAAAGACCAGATAGAGACTACTAAAACTTAAAACAGTTCAAGAAAGAACAAAAAAAGATTCAATCTTTTGAAACCTGAAAAACCAAATAGCTCCAATCACTTCAACCCAGTTCATAACTTTCATCTTTTCCTACTTTTCTCCAATCAATTTTACATTTTAAATTTTTTTTTGCTTTAAAAGGTAAACTAACTCACCCCAGAAAGCCATTTTTCGTTCGGCAGAGAAAAGAGTTTGAGCTTGATCAGAAGTGGGTTGTGAAAACCCAGAGAGAAACCGATTGGTCTGAAGAATTTGAACCCTGTGGTTTGGAATTTAAACCCTGCAGAGAGGTGGCAGGAGAAACCTCTGTAAAGCCCTAGAGATTTTGTTATCGTCTTAAATAGAAGAAAGGTTGACGGTGATGTATATTCTACTGTGCGAGACTTGCGGTGACGTGGCGGACCCTGAGAGGAAAATTGGGTGACTGTCTGGTGATGATAGCGCAGCCCAGCGCGGGAGAGGTTTAACTTTTTTTTTTCCCTAGTTTAGCCTCAAATTAATGGCGAAATTCCTCTACTGTGCTTTGTCAATTTTTTGCTCGTAGAGTTGACAAAAAAAAAAAAAAATTTGCTCGTTGAAGAATTTTGTTTGTTTTCATTTTTGGACCATAGAGAACAATTTTGTTCAAAATCTATATTGATCGAGAATACATTTCAATTTTTTTAAAAGAAAAATGTGTCATTGAACGAACTTTTTAAAAAAGAAATGAACAAACACAATCGTTTTAACCCGAGCTGTTATACCTTAAGCAAGTATAGTGTAGTGAGAAATAATGCAAGCTTTCCTATTGATAGTAAGTCTACAAACTTAAATACTCTATAAGAACAATATTGCAGCATTTCACTCACTTAACCTAAAATTTCATAATTTTAGTTCAGAGCAATTTAAGCTCGATATAGACGATAAGGGTGCTTTGAACCTAAAAAGTATTATTAAACTCAGGACCTTAAAAGTCGAAAGGTTCTAATTTTTGAAGTTGTACAAGAGACGAGAGCTTGAGAGCAAGCTCTCCTTATCACTCAGTAGCCATCAGGCTGTCGTGGTTTCTACATCCCCCTCACTCCACCCGGTTTCCTCATCTCATCTCTTTCTTCTATCACCATCACCATTACCGAGTGTTATTACCTCTCGGTCCTCCATTTCTGATTGTATTCTCTCTCGTCATCCAAATTATGACTACCGTGATTTCACTCATAGTGCTCCACGGCGAGGGAGGCTAGGCCTGACAGCGTTGGAACATGGCCTGTTGGCGGCAGCCTTGTCCATTCAAGGCCCTCCCTATGGTGGTTTTTTTAATCTAGATATGTCAAATACCTTTTTCGTGATTTCTTCCTCCGTTTGGCTGATTGTGGTCAGTGGTGGAGAGGGAGGCAATTGTGGTGCTGCTAGCGGTATGGTTGTGGAGGGTGAAGGGCCATTGGAGTTGTGGTCGGTGGTGGAGAGGGAGGCAATTGTGGTGCTGCTAGCGGCATGGTTGTTGAGGGTGAAGGGCCTTTGGTTGCTGGCTGCTTGATCCTATGGTGACTAGGATTTTCCATGGGCTATGGGATTTTGTTTTGGCTATTGGATTAAGGAGCCTAGTAGTTAGTTTTTGTTTAGTTTGTTTTATTTTGCTAATAGTAATATGTATACTGTTCAATAGCGGGAGTTTCTTAGTCATTTGCTCACCAATTGTCTCTTTCTCAGGAAGCATGACTCTCTTTCATCGAGCTTTTCTTATTGAAACTCTAGCGGCGCCAATGTCCACCCGTGCAGCCGAGCATGACGACGGCGGTCATCCCCGCCCTCGTGTGAAGCGCCAAGCGCATCCCGGTGCTGGTCTTCTCTCTATGGCTTTGCTAGGGCTGTTTCTCCAAATCTTGATTTCGATTGAGATCGGAGCTTTCCAAACTGTTGCTGCTGATTTGCTGGTGAAGGAGACATGGATTCCTCCTGTTGTGCGTCTGCCCTGTTGGGTAGGCGATGGTGAAGTGGCCTATCTGCGGTTTCGGGGTGGTCGGGCGTACGGCAAGGCTGTTGGTAGCGTCTGTGAAGGCAGGGTGACTGCGATTGGGGTGCTAGTGACGCAGAGGAGTGACAACGGTGTTTGTGACTGTGATGGGGATTTTCCTCAGTCAAGCCTAGGAGAAGGCCCTCCGTTCATTGATCATCTAGAGGACGACGGAGGAGGAGCAGTTCTGTGGGACGATGGAACAGTGGGAATCAGTGGGGAAGATCGTTTATGGACCTCCCATTGTTCAGAGATGGCGGCGATGCCGTGGTGGCCGGTGAGTGGGTTATGGCTGGTCGGAAGTCTACTAGGTCGGCCAGAGTTGGTATCTCAGGTGGAGGCGCGCCTGCTTTGGTGGCTGACTGAGGTGTAGCTAGGGTTTTCTCTAGATGGGTCTCTTGGGCTGTTAGTTGGGCTTGGAGTGTGGCTGCTAATTTTTGGGCTTGACCTAGGCCTGGAACAAGGTTCTTTGGGCTTGGTCTCAAGTTCTAGGCTATTTTGGGATAAGTCATCGACAAAGAAGCTCAAGCCTCTTAGAAAGGAGGAGAAATTGGTGAATGGATTACCGGAATTCATCGTGGTGGGGGCAGTTCATGGTTCCAACCCATCACTGGGTAAGGAACCAATAGTTGTTTGATAGGTTGATCCTAGTTACTATTGTCTAGAGGTACCTCTATGAGTCTTGTGGAAGTACTTGGTTTTAACGTACCACAATTGCGTGCTCGGCGTGTAAGGCTAAGTAGAATAGATTGCCTGCAAGGCAAGGTGTTTGTATGTGGCATAGACTACTCAGAGCATAAATGTTTTATTGGAGTAGTCTTCTGTACTATTTCTTAATCTATGAATGGAGCATACTATTGGTATGTCTCAAATTTGATAAAAAAAAAAAAAATAGCGGGAGTTTCTTGATTTTGAGTATGGCCGTGTCTAACCCTACTTTTGGCCTGTATACGTTGACTTTAGAAGTTGGAGTGTTGGTTACTAGTTAGGGGCTTATTTTTAGACCGTGGTTTGGTTGCTACTTCTTGTAACTTGTTTCTGCTTGTACCTATCTCCGATGAATAAGTGTTTACGTTTCTCTTAAAAAACAAAAAAAAAAAAAACTCAGGACCTTAATGCTATTGTTGCTACTTTACTCATCAGAAACCTCCATGTTCCTTCTTCCTTAAGGTCACACCATCCTTGTAATCTAATTTAGCCGGTCCAACTTTCTTCTCATTCGGTGGCCTATCATGACACATTTCAATCAAGGAAACATTCTCAGAAGAACTTATGCTGGTGAGTCCAAATGCAGTGTACATCCCTCCTACGGTATGGATTGATAGTGGTAGCTTGATGCTAAACGTAAAGATTTGATATAGATGCCGTGTCAAGGAATCTCTCATTTGTTTGATGATTATAATTGGAATTAAAACTCTTCCAAATGTTTGTTATGTGTGTTGCTAAGCAAGAGAGGTGGTTAGGTTTGTAACGCAACTCTTACCCAACAATTTCTATTTAATTTGATATGATGATTGAAATTTTAACTCTTGCAAGTTTTGTTCTAGGTCTTGCTTGTTAAAAACAGTGGTTAGAAGTGTTCCTTTAGTTTTTCTCAACTTATAAGGCAGGGTGAGACCACGAGATCTCTCTTTTTTATTTTATTTTTTATTTTTATGTTTTGTTTTATTTGTCTGGTGTTGTAATTGCAAGTCATATTCATCTACTCAATGAATCATATGCTCAGTTGTACTCAATTAACGTAAGATTTAAATTCAACGGTGAATAATATATAACAAAAATAAATAAATTCTAACAACTTAATTATTTGTATTTTTTTTTTTTAGAAAATACTTCAGTACATTAATGTACCGATACATCAAGTAGACTAGGTTCAATACAGATGTAGACTAGCTCGGTACATGGGTAGACTAACTACATACATGTCTACCCATATACTGAGCTAGTCTAACTCTGTATTG
Source organism: Rosa x damascena (assembly GCA_001662545.1). Classification (NCBI taxonomy): domain Eukaryota; kingdom Viridiplantae; phylum Streptophyta; class Magnoliopsida; order Rosales; family Rosaceae; genus Rosa; species Rosa x damascena. The sequence goes on along the minus strand of LYNE01001023.1, from coordinate 9,148 downwards.
AACCTAGTCTACTTGATGGTTAGTCTACCCTTGTACCGAGCTAGTCTACCTCTGTATTGAATCTAGTCTAGTTGATGTATCAGTACACGATTTTTTTTTTTTTTTTGAATAAATGAATAGATGAATAGTTGAACATTATTAGCTGCCGTAAGATTATGTTTCCATCCGTTTATATCTAACAGTGATATGTCGTCGTCTTCCTCGTTTCACTGTCAGATTGTCAATCAGTTCAGCAACTATTCAACCCTGTACAAGTTACGACCAAAATCCACGTCGCTGTCTGGAAATAGAAAGAAGAAAAAAATGAAATTCTACCACAATCCCAGCCATCTTCACTCCTTAGTCTCCTCCATCATCAAAAGCTCCAGGAGAACCCAGTTGAACAACTTCACCAGGTGCTTCACTACTCGTGTCGGGTATGAGAGTCCACGCACAAGTCGACCCATGGATTCCAGCAAGCTCCAGGTACCAACATTCCTTCCATTCAATGTCTAGTTTCTCTTTCACTTGAATATGAAATTATGAATTAATTTGTTGGTTTTTATTTTGGTGAAGAAAAATACAGAAGCTTCATATTCATCTTCTTCAAAGCTGGTGCTCTATTCCTACTGGCAGAGCTCATGCTCTTGGCGAGTTCGCTTCGCTCTAAACCTTAAAGGTTCTCTCCTTTTCATTTCCAATTAATAAAGTTCATTTTTTTCCTTCTCATTTTTTTGTTGTTGTTATTATCAAGAGTTTCAAAATTTATGAACCAGAGCATTGACCAAGTTAGAAAGCTATGATGAATGTCACCGAATTTCAACGTTCTCCCTTTATTTGTTACTGATGTAACAGTGTTGTTTTTTGGAGTGATTCGTAGATAAATTGGTAAATGTTACTGCAGTTCAGGTTGATTTGGATCTTAATTGTGTTTAGTTTTGTTGTTGATTCAAACTGTCAGGGCTTTCGTACGAGTACAAACCGGTGAACCTAGCGAACAGAGAGCAGTTTAATCCAGGTGAACTTGAGGATGTGTTATGTTTTGAATCCGAAGTCAATGAAATTACTCTCTTTGCAGATAGTTTAGCATGCTGTGTTACTATTCGGTGAAGCCTTGAACAGTGCTTCTTATTGTTTCATGATTTATTAAGTGAAGCCTTATTTTTATCCTTGGGTTGCAGACTTTGAGCGTCTGAATCCTCTGCATTATGTTCCGGTGTTGGTTGATGGTGACACCGTGATTTCAGACTCCTATGCAATATTTCTGGTTAGTGTAATTTCTCAGGAAGTGAATCATTTTTCTTTTTTCTGTGATATGCAACCAATGAGTCGAGGACCTGAAAGCCTTTATTAGGTTTCATTTTACATTTGGCCAGCAATGTATAATTTCTCATCTGTCCTGTTATGTGTTCTTATGATGTTTGATTAGTATCTGGAGGAGAAGTGTTGTGCGGAAGCGTAACAAACAAGGTATTGATATGAATTCAACAGTAACAAACAAAGCAATAGCAACTAATAAACAAACCACAAAGAACACCAAGATTTATAGTGGTTCACTCAATCAGTGTGATTGAGCTACATCCACTTTCGGAGCCGGCACGATATTCTACTATGATCAATTTGGAGAAACATACAACTAGAGTTTATGAACAACTCTCACTACCCAAATCCCCAATACACCCAAACCTATTAACTCTCTTTTGATTCAAATAGAGAAGAAGAAGAATTCTTACTTCTCATATACAATACTTAACAACACCAATCAAACTAAGCTTAAGAAGCTTCAACTATGGAATTGCTAAGTCTCCAAAGAAGAGAAAGGATTCTATGAGTATTCAAGAATGGCTTTCTATTATGTTTTCTCCCTACAATTGTTGTTGCCGATGTGGGATCATATACAAAACCCAAGCACTACAGCTCTCTCTCTCTCACGATGCAAATGAAGAAAATGAGTGTGAAAGGGACAAGAACTATTCCTTTTTGCTTTCACTTTCCTTTTCTTCCTTGTATGCCGCATGCTTTCTTTGCTTTTGTCTGCCTCCATGTTTCCTTCATGCTTTCCCTTTTCTTGTCTGCCTATCAAGTCAAGACAATAACAACAAGAAGTACCCTCAGAGACCTTTATTACCTGCTGACCCTCGGCTAAAAGCTCTTAACCTCCAGGTAAATTGCTTCTCAATGCCATTGGTGATAATCTTGTTATAAGACTTTTCAGAAAGCTCATTTACTTCAATTTTTTCTCTGCATTTTCTTTCTCCCCTTACTAATTATCTTGTTTCTGTTCACTCTTCAATTAAAGCATGTTGTGGATTGATATGCTATGTCGCTTATCTTATATGATAATGAGAGCACTGAGTCTCTTTAAGTAATATTCATCATAAACTTATTTTTCTATGGCGAGTGTTGACGGCTAATCGGTGAATATTACAACAGGGTGCAAGCATTATCAGCTCTAGTATACAGCCTCTTCACATGCTATCAATGCTGGTATTTTCTGTTTGTTTGTCTATTTGAAAATGATTTTGTATTGATACGTACAAGTGATATTATCATTTGTTTCTGTAGAAGTACATTGAGGAAAAGATTGGTCCTGAAGAGAGCCTGTCATGGGCTCAATTGCATATAGAAAAAGGTTTCTGTGGTGAGTAATTCAGTGCATATTCATGTCCAGGGAGGTATTTTTCTGCATGTCATTCCCATTCACTTGTTTTCGTGAAGAAAATTTTCCTCTCATTATAGTATTACATTTGTAGTAGAAGCTTAAAGACGAGTTTTCACCAGCCAGGTGGGGTGTGGTTGCAATGACTTAGCCATGCTATTGTAGCATGCTCTTAAATGGTTGTTCTCTAATGGCTTTGCATCAGAAGGCATATAACGTTATATACTTAAAATTCTCTTGCATATGCTTAATAAAAACGAGAAATGATATGGAAGTGAGACAAGAGAAAATCAAATTATCCTTTTTATGGCTTCCATACCATACATGCTTTGAGGTAAAGTCACCTGTCAATGATACTTACCTTAATGATTTCTTGATAATGATTCCCTGAGAATTAGAGTAAAGGTAAGGTATATTTGGAAAATATACCAGTGCTCATCTTATATATATACATATATCAGACCGTGCAGTTTTTAGAGGTAGATAAATGAGAAGTTTTGTTTTAGCAGTCTATACATTCAGTTAATAATGGTTTAGCACAACCTATGAAATGAGCGTCATACAAAGTTGTGTCCTTATGCTTCTCTTAAATTCTGTAATTTCTAGGACTGCTATAATAGCAGCTGGTACGAATTACCACTTGCATATTGACAGCTCTTCTAGTAGTCTGTTTTCAATCTCATGTGTGAGCTGCAAATTATTGGCCAAAGAGAGATCAGAGAAAAGGTGTATTATCACAACATTTAAACTACCTAGGGTGCATCCAGGGAGGCAAACATATTAGTTGCTTAGGCGACTGTATCTGTGTGAGAACAGGCCAGGCTGCTATTATGTCTGGTACTGTTCTTTTTCTATTTTAGTTGTGTTAATGATTTTATAGCAAATTACGTAGAAGTACACATACATTAGTTCATGCAAAACTATTATAGGTTGTTGCTCGTTGATGCTTGCATAATTTATTTGTTCATACATTTCTCTTATTTGTAGCACTTGAGAAGTTGCTGAAGGATTTTGCTAGCAGATTTGCCACAGGAAATGAAGTGTATATGGTCTCTCCTGAATTCTCTATTATTTACATCCCTTTAGCTTCACTCGTACCTTAAGTCTTTGATTAAACCAAATATACGAAACTTGTTTTAACCTAAGAAATTGTGAGATGACATCAGTTAGTTGCAATAGTTGGATGTCTATGTAGATGAGCCTTTTGAAATTGGTGTTTCTGAAGCAACAGAAGAGACTTGATTGTTGTTTTTTCTTTTTCCCGAACCATTTGAGCTCTTTAAAGCAAACCTGACCAATTAAATGTTTCTAATCGCAGACTGACGTGTTCTTAGCACCACAGATTGCTATAGCTACAGCAAGGTTCAATATAAACATGGTAAACTCTCTTATGACTTTAGAGCACCAATAGCTTCCTCAGTTTCACTTCAATTGTTGGTTGTTAATTTGCTTTCTGACTTTAGCGCACGAATTGTTTCCTCCTGATTGTTTTGTCTTGAGAATTGAAGCTCTGCATTCTCTGTAAATTCTATGAAATAAACTTTAGAGTTAAACTGAACTAGTAAATTTTGGAGAAAATTGTGAGAAGATAACCAAGTGCTAACCAAGCAAAGAAAGGAGTTCATAGGATCACCTTATAGCAGTTGGGGTCCCTTGTAATACAGTAATACACACAAAGCATGCACATAAAATCAGACATAATTGGCTCTAGCGGAAAGTAAATTGCTTTGCTGAATATGTATGTTTTAATGGCTTGTGCAGTCCACATTCCCCAGTTTAAGTAGGGTGAATGAATCATACAAGGGTTTACCAGAATTCCAAGCTTCATCACCGGAAAGGCAACCTGATGCTGTGCATGGGCAGTGATGCCAGAAGGCAAGGAGTCTTACAAGGATCCCGCTGTCTCTGTAGTTGGGTTCTGCTGGAGCATTACAAATTGAACCTTGGACCCGGCTGTGGAGCCCTGCTCTAGAATTAAGCTGTAGATAAGTTGAATTAAACTGTCGATCGCCAGTGAAGAAATCCAGTTATGTAGTTTATTTTTCACTTCAATCTATCAATCATGAAAAGAAAGACAAGTCTTGGAACCTAATATAGCTAGCTATCCTGGGTACTATGTTTACAACTTCACTTCCATAATCTAAACATGTTAAATCCTCCAATGCATCTTATCTTGCTAAGTGGGTTTTGCTTGGCCAAATCCTCCCTTCCAGCTTATTTAAGTCCACACTGCACAAGTGGTTTACCAGTACCCATGCTGTCCACAAAACACGCCACCACAGCGCGGAAAATCCCTGCACTACCAGGTCCTAGCTATCCTTATGTTGCAGCAAGGGGCACCGGGTTCTTGTAGTCCACCCACTAATTGAAATCATCATCAAGAGACGAGTTTGGTTTCCAGTGCCATGGCCGACTGGGCAATCAATTCTTGTTGATGATCACCATAGCATTTTTAACACAGGTTCTTATTTTCCACAGCCAGAAAGTGGAGGATCCACGTTGTTTTGAGGCCACATATAATCTTCTTTCTCGATACTTTCCGGAGCCTATTTGTTACTGAGACTGCATAAAGACCTCAAGATGCCCTCTCAGATGACCTTGTAGTGCATCAAGCACTGAACTCTCTACCCAATAGCTTCAGTCAGTTGAAGACCTACTATCTTACACAGAAGGAATATGTAGTTGAGATGAGGACAGAATGATCAAAGAAAAAAAGAAAGAAAGAGCCTTCTATGAACTAGTTGGCAAGCCAAAATGGATGGCAAACCTAAGAAGACAAATGGTGCTGTTGTTGTCAAACCCTCATTCAACAATAGGAGCAACAAACCCTTATGGTTAAAGTGCTGTCTCTGCAAGAAGGGAGGGGACACATGAAGAGACACTGCAATAATTACAAGAGCTGAGCAGCCAAGACAGGTAAACTGATCATGAAACCTAAATCTCTTTTTTTAATTTTTCATTGATTTAATAGGAGGGTGCCAAAAAGTGATGAGGTGCAGCTACTCTCATTCCATTTCCAATACAGATCTGCATCTCACTCATTGAGGCCTTACTCCCTAAAAAAACCCTTGTTAAGAATTAGTATTCGTGATATGCAAGTATGATATCGACAAGATTAACTTCTATGGAATAACAAGCTTTATGGATCAGTTCTATGCCACTCTCGTAACTATTACAGTCTCTCATCATATGTCGCAGATATAAGACCTAGAACTTTCGCAGCAATGGCATCAAGAAAGTCTTTCTTTCTGGCCTTCACTAAGGAAAGGATCCTCTCCGTAACTCTATCAAGCAGAGACCTCAACCTTTATATAAAGGTGTTGCTAAAAGATCTCTTTCATAAAAAGAATCCCAATCCAACTAAATCTCTATAGCTTGAGTGAATACATATCAAATACATTAGCTTATATATAGGACATATTAAAAATTCTTCTTATTCTCTTGTTCTCAACAGTCAATGTCAATTTTTTCACCCCTTTCATATGAGACGTCATTGACTAGAAGAATATGAAAATTACTACGATTTTAAATCTAGACTAAAGCTGATGACGATTGTATTTATACAGATGATGAATTAAATTTTGAAACACTTGATCTTTTATGTAATTGTTCATTGTTTTTGTGTATGTATTGATTTGATGTATATATTCAACTCTTGGTATACTATGTATGTACATACTAACTTCGATGTACATCAAACATAAATTTCTTTCTAAATTAATCCATTATTGTTTGATCGAAGTTTCGTTGTAAATAACAAATTAGAAGTAAGGAAGGAACTAAATAAGGTCGTAAGGAATTAAGGATCACAAGTTCGCAACATGGAAGTTACTAAATAAAAAATTCTGATTTGTTAAAAAAAAAAATTTGAGGTATATTCATATATTCATTGAACCAATCAATTTTTCTTGAGGTACAAGTTCATCACTTCATTATCTTTTTTTTCTAACCATCTAATTAAATTCTATGCTGCATCTTATCACCCTTGCAAAGCGGGTTTTGCTTGGCCAAAACCTCCCTTCAAGCTGTCTTCAAATCCACACCGCACGAGTGTTTTTCGGGGTAGCGATGCTCTCCACAAAACACACCACCACAGCAGCAGTGAAATCCCAGCAGTCCCAACTTTTTGTTACAGCAGGGGCACCTGATTCTTGTAGTTGTAGTTGTAGTTGATCCAGTACTATTCAAACTGTTGGTACCAGAAACCGTCACCGTCGGGCTAGGATGGTCATCAAGTAGAGATGATGAGTTTGGTAGAGGAGTAGGAGTAGTAGTAACTGAATTCTTAAGTACTTCAAATGCCATGACTGACTGGGCGATCAGTTCTTGTTTTAGATAATCAACATAGCATTTTGAGCACATGTTCTTATTTTCCAGAGAGCCAAAAAATCCGCAACCCTTTGCACAAAGTGGAGGATCCATGTTGTTTTGCGACGCCATTTCTGCTTGTTCTCTTCGATCAAATGGTATTGAATTTCGGCAAGATTCTTGTTCTTCTCAATCTAGGCAGGAAGGATGTAATAATTGTGAGTGAGTGAAAATGATCTGGTTAAGTGTGTGTGTATATAGGCTAGCTATAAACGTGGTGTTAGTATTAGATTTGGAGTTGGACTTCCTTTCCTTACAGGCCAGCTGGCCAGGCTTAATCAAGCCGTGTCATTCTAGAACATTCCTTCCATCATGTGGATTTGCAAACTTTCTTATTTTGCCCTTTCCCTATTTCAATAGGATTTGAGTTACTCAGTGGCTTAAACAGAACAACAACGTCGACTTTAATTGAATTATAGCTTTACCTCCCCCCGCCTTTTTGTCTCTTTCGTTTTTTAAGAGGTGTCAGAAATTTAAACAGTGATCGTCTTTGCCCAATTATAGCTTTTCCTGTAATTTGATTTGCAATAATCTACAAATTGATATATATATATAT
>LYNE01001022.1:75794-88191 GCA_001662545.1 Rosa x damascena | reverse complement strand
TTCGCATCATACTTCTTTTCAGCAGCTTGATGCTCCAAATCTCCCATCAAGCTGAGGAGGAGTGTTAATAGATAGTATTAAAAATATTAAGCATTTTTACCAAATACACATCTATTGTACACGTGTCCGGAACTATATATCATGCTGCTGATGTAACTTTTCATTCGATTCAATCAATACAGTAGCATTACCTCTCTATTTCCTCTGCATTTTTCTTCTTCTTCAAGGTTTTCTTCTTCAAGTTTTCATAAGCATCTTTTCAGTGGATCCATAAAATAGGCAGTACCTTCGTCCGGATGAATAATTGTCAACATCCAGTGATCACTACATGCATGCATACAAAATGATCATCCTTAAAAGAATTAAAATTATATATGGTCAACAAGACTGAAATTAATTGCTAACATAATATATAAAAAAAGAAAACCAATTGGATTTACCCTGAATTAAACGGCAACATGAACATCTGCCCTGGTTTAGCAGTTACAAGTCTATCTTTGATATGTTGGGCCCTGGCAGTTCCATTCCCACACCCTACTGCACCTATATGTGAAGGATCAACAAATGCAACCATGTCCACCATTTTATAAGTAGTCAATTTCTCATAGAGGTACCTAACAAGCATTTACACCAAGTCATTAACTTCCAGCAACTATACTTGTTATGAATGCATTAGGAAGAATTCATAAAAAACATATCTTTCATTCATACCTCTGGTACACAGAAATGCAATTTCCAGTGACTTCCCTCGTGCTTGCAAGTCGTCGAACATCTGATCCTATTATGAAGCTCTTGCGAGAATATCCAAAGACTTCAGGTTCCATGTAAAAGGAGATGGTACGCCTTTCTTTGAATTTATCCTCACCCCACATACATAGCATCTTCAATGAATCTAGTAATGTAGGTGCCATTGACGCCAAGCTAAACTGCCAAGCTAAACTAAAACTCTGAGTCTTCTTCCTCTATATCTCTCTTTTCCTCTTCCTCTCAACATTTTCCTTGACAGGTTTCTAGATCCATAAAAACAATATACATTGGTTATATACAACGAAGCCTATCTAAACTAGATTGAAAAACGTAGACAATGTAGGTTACCTTCACATGTGACATTATGATTAGGTGTGTAGGCCATGCTACCCAACTCCCCATAGCCTGCTTAACAGTTTCAATTTCATCATTCACAGGAAATGGGATCTTTGCATTCTCCTCAACTGCAGCATATACAGAAACACGCATATTACCATTGCCCAGTGGAGCACCATGAACTATACTAGAAGGATCATCACCCTCCATGACAGTGGCATAAGCAACAATGTGGTCAATGGAACCTATTGCCAACTTGCAGTCAATCTCAACTTTTTTTGTCTGACAAATCACAAAGAACAATTGCTAATAAACAAGTGCACATATACACACCCGCGCGCATATACATATACATAATCATTCTAATTGTATCATTATTGGTGTAACTTGTTTTCAACTTTCCTTTTTTAGGGGTTCATGCAATGTCAAATCCACATATTTTGCCCCCTCCTCTTGGTCTGGATCCTTTATATCAATTGGTACAACATTTTCTTCCACAGTCTTATCCAGTTTCGGATGCAATGCCACACCAACAACTACTTTATCAACTACTTTGGGGCAGGTGGGATGTACATTCTTCACCACTTTGTTGGAACCTTCTTTGTACGCAAAGCCTTTTTTTCAATCACTTCCAAAGCCTCCAAAACTCTTGTTCCTTCCACATATTTCATGCCTTCTTCAGCTTCCAAGGAAATTTTTGCTTGTTCTTGAGCAATCTCATCGGCTGTGCATGAACAACTTCCTTGGCCAGAAACATATCCATGAGCAATAGTACAGTTCCCATCTCTTTCTTTTCCATTTACCTTTGCTATCTAATTCAATTTCACAATCTGCCCTTTTGTTATCCTTAACTGATTTAGATTCAAGAGACTCTACCTCTATGCTATCATTATCACTTTCTAATCCCACCGACTCAACATCAACCTCCCCATGCTCTGTCCATTTCTCATAACTAGGGTCAATCCCATTCACAAATAAATGATCCTTTATTACACTAGCAGAGAAATATTCCACATTTCCACAGTTTGTGCAAGGACAACAAATGTGGTTCCGATATCTAGCATTGTCCAAAGCAAATTGACAAAATAGTCCCACCCCTAACTTATATTTGTAAGACCTCCTATCAGCATGCATCCATGACCTATTCATCTACATCACAAATAAACCTTCTATATCACAACCCCAAACAAAATCATAACAAACAAAAGCACAATCACATGTTACTGTTTTACTTCACAACCACTTGCATTCACCATGTTACATAAAGCTCAACCTAAATTCATCTCAAAAATCTTACCAAACAAAGCAAAATGAATTAATGAATAACCACAGTACACATAACAGTCACTATGTTCCATAAAGTTCAACCTCATTCATCCCAAAAGTCTTAATATATAAAGCAAAATGAATTAATGAATAACCACAATACACACAACAGTCACTATATTCCATAAAGGTCAAACTAATTCATCCCAAAAAGCTTAACATAGAAAATGAATTAAACAATAACGACAATAAAAATAGCATAGCAAATATGCGTTAAAGAATAACCACAATATGAAAGCATCAAAATTCAGATACAAGCACATGACAACAATACCAAAAATTGAATTATAAAATAATAGCTACAATTTCAGAAAAGTACTCACCAACAATACAACAATATAGAACCCAGCAAATGCTTTTCCAACTCAGACAGAGTAAACCAATTGAATGTTCCTGAGAACCAAACGAACAAAGACAATTAACGAACTTATTCGCAAAATTTAAAACCTGAAGAGCAACAATGAAATCTCAAATTTAACTCACCAATTGCAAGGATTTCAGAAACTCGAACCCAAATCGATTGGTGATAACTCGAACCTCCTTCTCAGCAGAATGTAGTGAGAACTCAATCCCAACTACAACCCTAATCGAGTAGAACCCCAATCGAGTAGAACCCAACTCGATTAGTGAGAACCCAATCCCTCTTTTCAGTAGAACTAAAACCCCAAATCTAACCCAACTCGAACCCTAATCTAACCCAACAAAAGCTAATCCAGACTACAAAGCTCGGGGTTTGGGAGAAGATGGTGATTTGTGATGGTTAGAAGTGTTTTCGTACGATGGTGAGAAGATGGCATGAACAAAAGCTCGGGGTTTTCTCTTGAGTTGAAAGACGGCTAAAGGAAATACTGAGGCATTAAGTGTGCCCTCCAGTTTTTCTCTCGATGTCGAGTTGTCGAAGGCATTAAATTTTTTTTTTTCTTTCTTTCTTTCTTACTCAGACAACGTATAGACACATTTACATTGTCTGATTTGTTACATCATTGAGGCAATAACTAATGGAAATTTCCCGCCTCTGCAATCGAAATGTTTGTTTTGGCGCTTACGCTAGTCATTTCTCATTCACACAATGGAAATAGTTCATTCTGTTGTTAGAACTTGCAAGCATAACAAATAATTGAAGTCAAATTTTCCTGTTTTGGGGGGAATGAATGGCATTTTGGAGCCATTGCTCCAAATTTTGGTACTTACTTGCACAACAGCACATTAAAAACCATTGTATGATGATTTGCAAGTATACTCCTACAACGGAATTAACTAAACTGTTGTCCAATTTAATGGCATCTGGGATACAATTTGGAGCCAAATTTGACTCAATGGGAGGAGGGAATTATGCCGGTCTTTTTTTTTCATTAAGACAACAGATAACCTTTCTTTCTGTTTTCTGTTGTGCCATCACCTCCTAACTACAAGTTTTAGAATTTCAGCATCTTTATACAACGAAGATTTATTAAATGTGTTGTATGATTCAATTATCGTCAACAGACAACAGAGGATTTGTTCTCCGTTGTGTGATCACTGTTGTGTGATGCAGTTTTTGGTGTAGTGATTAATTGTGAGGAACGCCCTAGAGCTAACCGGTTAGCTTCATATTGACTTCTCAATAATCTTTTAGACAAGCTTTTAGGTCATATATCGGCATCTCTACCATTCAGTTTTTAGATCCCTATGGCCCCGTTTGGTTAGCAGGAATGTCAAACTAAGAAAAGGATTTATTTTCCTTTCCTGACCAATGTGGAATGGAATATGTTTTGGTATTTCCATATGGGTGTTTTGAGCATTACTAAAAATTAAATTCTGGAATTAATTTTCCATTCTTATTGTAGTATTTGGTAAGTCATAAGAATGAAATATAAAATTATAATTTTCAATAACGCTCTTTCACTAATTAAAGTACATATATGAGATCAACTTATAAGGAATATTAGTGGGGGAATATAAATTTTTCAGAGGGACAATTAATGTAATTTTGCCTTTGCCAATGGGAAATGGAAATAGAATACCACCCTTAACTAGGTAATTCTATTCAGGCTTTAAGAGAGAGTCAATTTCCAGTCAAATCTCATTTTTTATTTCCTTTCCTATCTCTAATTACAACCAAATGGCACATCTAAATAGAAAATGAAATTAATTCCCATTCCATACCATAATTTCCTGTCATCCAAACAAGGCCTATGAGTATATCACTTATGCAAATTTTTAGCTAAATTAATGATTCTTTAGGTACCAAACTAGATCAAATCAATGGACAAACCAAATCTGTCCAACTTGAACCGTTCATGTTCATAAATAATAAATCACGATTATGAATACCCAAACGATCATCATTTTGGCTGAAAATTTGCATAAGTAATATACTCATAAGGACCTAAAAATTGAAAGTTTGAGATGCCGATATGTGACCTAAAAGTTGGTCTAAAAGATGGTTAGCTTTAGAGTGCTCCTCTATGTAATAATATTTGTTCAATATTTTCTTTTGAAACACACACACACACACACACACACACAATTTCACCAAATCAACATCTTTTTTTATTTTTTTTATAAGGAAAAACGGAATCATGTTCTATTAATAAAAATCAATGATCTTACAAGGTAAATCTAGAAGGATCCGAAAATCCTTCATAATACAAATCGATGTGCAATTATTCAAAGCAAAAAAACAAAAGCAAAAGTAAAACAAAAAAAACAGAAATAAAGGCAACAAAATAAAACGCAGTCTTGCACAACCCACAAAAAGCAACTATCATGAAAGCATTGACGCCTAAAGACCTTTTTGGTGTACATCTCCGCGACCATCACAGCGACAGCTACGGTTGGAGGGCCTAGCCCACCTGAGAGAAGTTTTTGACCCACAACAGAAAACAGCCCAGTTATCCAAAGCCCTCAGCAGTACCATAGCCCATAGGCCAGCTCGACTAACTGCCCTGAAGCCCTGCAGAAAACCCTAATTTTAATTAGGTTTCCCTCCGGCGTTGCACCCATCGAGAGCTAAGGGCCATCTTCAGTAGCCGACACAGGATCATCCTTAGCGGTCAATGCCAGCCCAGACAATGCCCGCAAATGATGCCCTCACAGATGTCGTCGAGCCCGCCACCAACATCAGTTCGATCCCAGCAGTCACCAACCCAAACGCGGCCGCCTCCAGTTTTGTATCCTCGCCTTAGTCTGCCAGCAGGATCGTTGCTGAAAATGACATACACAACACAACTTTCTTTGACAATTTGTTCGATATACGCACCAAATCAACATCGCCTAAAGTTTCATGGCAAAATTCTATCTTTTTTTCCTCCAAATTTCCATAATTTCTTTGGAAAATTTATCGATATCGATATTTTCGTGAAAACATTCATTTTTTGGACCGTTGAAATTTCCTCGATATCCAATATATTTTGATTCTTGTATCTAGATATGTGGTGAAGAGCTCCGTATAGATGTAGAACTCCTTCATACTGTTAAGGGTAAAATTGTAATGTTCCAACTCAATTGCTATAATATAAATACCTGTACTCAACAATCTATCAATACAATCTTGCAGCCTTGGAATTCATTTCGTTTTCCAGCTTGGTCTCTATTCTTCTGCTTTTCTCATTTTTCACATAACTCTTTCATGGTATCAAGAGCCAGGTTGATCTATGACCTAGGGTTTGTTCATCAAGGTCCTCTCACTTAGCTTCGTGTTCAATTCAGTGTTCTCAGTATTCGATTCGGCTTTTTCTACCTACAAAGATTCAGATAAGTTCCCTATTATTGAAGAAGAAGATTGTTTCTACCTATTCTTGAAGATTGTCGAAAAATTACAGAAATTGATTAATTTTGAAGACTTGATTTCATATATGCTGTGTTAGAGTATGATTTGATGCAAGACATAGTTGTTGATTCTTGAAATTCTATGAAGATTCTGATATTCCTAATATTTCAAAACCCTAATTCTTGAAGTTCTATGAAATTTGATTGTTCTTGATCGGAGTTTTTGCTTCATTGATCCGACGTCGTTTTGCTGTCGATTGACTCAAGCTGTTCGATTCAGCAACCTTAGAGTTCTCTGATTCCCTTAGATTACTTGAAGAATATCAAAGGCTCTGTTTGTTGCAATTATAGAGGGTTTTTTGCTTTTGCCTCTGAGATTTCAGAATCTTATCCTGTACCAAGCATAGCATAACAGAACAAAAGGATCTCTCTATGAATCTTTTCTGGGTATGATTCATACATCTACTGCTTCTGAATGCCTGGAAAATCCTATGAAAATTCCTCGTCTTACTTGCTTGATTGTGTCTAAATAACTTTTAGTTGGTTGGTGTTGGTATTTTGTATTTTGCACGAAGAATTGGTAAACCTTAGAGAAGATTGTTCATGAATTAAAGTTTTGTGCCACAGCCTTCTCTACACTTGGTTTGGTTATGGAATTTCTCTTAATTCGAGGATGAGGTGATAGTTTTTTTTTCCCTTGTGCTTGATTTGTTTGAATTTGCTTTCTTTAATACTTGTCATTGAGCAAACTCAGGTTGTATTGAGCTTGGTTTGGAGCTTCTGGGATTTCTTTTGAAGCTTTGGAATGGTTTGCTTGGTGGGTATGTGGCCAAGGACATGTATTTGGTTTGGTGAAGTTGTCTAGTGTGATTCAAGCTTCTGGCTTTTGAGCTTTAGGTTTGAATCTTAATTTGAAGTTCTGTGCTATTGTTTTGAAGCTTATGAAGGTTTGACTTTGTGGAGGCATTTACAAAAGGTAGATTGGTTGGAGGTGTGCGTTTGTTTGAGGTTTGCAGGAGACTTCCAAGCTTGAACTGATTGTTGTCTGGTTGCTTTCATTAACTGCATTTTGCTTAATTGCTGCCCTGAATCATGAGTAAGAACATTGAGCTACAGAATTGTCTACTCTTCAACTTCAGCAAGTTAATCTTAGTACAGTTAAATAACTCTAACTACGTAACATGGAAATTTCTGGTAGAAACACTTTTAAAGGATTATGGCCTAATGAGATATATCGACGGATCATTCCCTTGTCCTCCAGAACACATTACTATGGAAGAAAATGGGGTTGCATCTGATATAGCAAAGGAGTACATGGATTGGGTGCAAAATGATTCTGCCATTATGTCTATACTTGCAGCTACTCTGTCTAGTGATACTCTCTCCTTCATTGTTGGAAGTAAGTCATCTAAAGAAATTTGGTGTCGACTTAAGAAGAGATATACTGATGATACAGTGTATAACATAATGAATCTCAAGACTTCCTTATACAACATTCAAAAAGGTTCAGACTCTATTGACAAGTACTTACATCGAGTCAAGTCGATCAATTTGTGATCAGCTTGCTACCGTAGGAGTTTATATGGCTGATGAAGATATAATAGCCTCAATTCTTCATGCTTTGCCCTCAGAGTTTGCTACCATGAAAACTATAATAAGGATCAAAACACTAAAATCCCCTATTTCAATGGAAGAATTAAGATCTCTCTTGTTAATTGCTGAAGATGAGATTAATCAATCTGTGAAGTCTATTTCTTTGTCTTTGGAGGCTGCTATGGTTGCGTTTGATGATAATTCCAGAGGTATTTTTTCCTCTCATTCTTTGAATAATAGTTGTTTACCTAATTCTGAAATGGTTGGCTCATCTACTACACCTGCTGCTATAATTTCAAACACTAATGCTCTTGCAAGCAATTCTTCAAAACTTGTTACTCAAATTGGTTGTGTGCCTCAACTGACTGTTATATCTAGCACACCTGGGTATGTTTCTGCATCAACTCATGTGACTAGTGCTGTACCTGCCTCTAATACTATGATGTTTACAAGTAGTGTTACTTCTCCTACTGGATGCACTATGCAATACATGCCTAATTCTGAGTATATGATGAGTGCTGCTCCTGCTGCATTAAATGGCTGCATCATTAGTCCTTCTCCTTCACCATACATGTTCAATGTTCAACCTCAAAATGTCAGTTATTTTCCTGATAATAATGGTTTGGTTCAGTCACAAGTCAACACAGGATTCATTCAACCTAATGGTAGTATCCAATACCATGAAGGACTTATTGAACCACATGATACTTTTTCATGTCAAAATCATTGTGCTCAAGATAAGAATAATGTTGTCTATGGACAGAGAAATAGGTTCAATTCTGATAGTAGGAGGAGTGATCTATTTGTGCACAATAATCAAGTTTCTCAAGCAAGATCTAGTGACTCTCCAAGTGTGTGTTCTGATAAAATTTGTCAAATATGTAAACAATTTGGACACCTTGCTGGAACTTGTCCTCAAAGGTCTGCTCCTCGGCAAATTATAGCTTCTGGATCTTATATGCAGTGTCAGATTTGTATGAAGACAGGTCACAGTGCCGCTGAATGCTTGTACAGGCATAGCTATACCTTTCAGTCTCCAACTTATGTCCCGGATGCTACTCAAAGTCTTCCCTTGCATATTGACAATGCAACTCTAGTTTCCTCTGATCTTTCCGAATGGCATTGAGAATTGCTCAAGGAAATTAAAGCTTTTCCAACACAAGGCACTTGGCGACTCTTATCTACTTCAGAAAAATCTGGACTGCATTGTAGGCAGGCCTCTTATCCTCCAAAGCCATGCTAATCATTGCCACTCATTGATCCTGGTTGAAACCAATATTATAGGTTACTGTGTTGCTGAAGTCTGTAGCTATTTTCTAATGCAATCTGATGGTAGCCGCTCTCCCATCAGCTTGAGGGAGGGTGTTAAGGGTAAAATTGTAATGTTCCAACTCAATTGCTATAGTATAAATACCTGTACTCAACAATCTATCAATACAATCTTGTAGCCTTGGAATTCATTTCGTTTTCCAGCTTGATCTCTATTCTTCTGCTTTTCTCATTTTTCACATAACTCTTTCACATACATCCATACATTTTGTATTGTCACAAATATTCCTTCTAACTTGACCACTACAATATCGAATTTGGGGTGCGATAGTAACAAAGGTGAAATAAATCTCATATCAAAGAAAAACAACTTTACAATAGAGCTTATATGAATTTGGGTTTCTTTACTTGTTACTAATTAGTTTTGGATGTTTTGTCATGATATCAGAACATATATCTCATGCCCACAGAATTCAATTATGGGTTAACTATTATATTTTCGTAAACTATGTGAATACTATGTTATAAGCTCATTGACATTTATCTCTCCTCGCGCATCCCTTATTGATATGGTGGCAATGAGGGACTATTCGAGTTGTACAAGAAGATTTTGTATCTTCTTGTTTTGGGTTTTAACTATTTTTCGCATTTTTGAATCAGAACATTGGGCGGGTAATTTGATTTTAGAGGGAATTGAAATTGGTTTTGCTCAACTGTGGTTTTACTTGGTGAAAAATATCGTGAACCAAATGCAGTCGGTTTACTTAGGTCTTCAAATTGACTCAGAAGTTAGAACGCAAGGATATGATGATGAAAGATTTGATCATCATGGAGATGTAGGATCGTCTTCTGCCCATATGGAATTGCACCCCAAGCCAAATTAGAAACTCAAAACCCAAAAACCAAAAACATCTAAGCTCCATTAGGAGAATGAAGCCTAACTTTCCGAAATGGTTTTGAAATCCATGAACTTTGATGGGAGGGAATTATTCTATAGTTCTGGACTAGCATGTGGCATTATCACGTAGTGATTCGAGTCAATAATGTCACTTGAATTTGGTGGGACTTTGCAGGAAAGTGAAAAAAGAAAATTTAATTAAAAGACCAAATAGAAATAAGTACAAATCATATGAGCCAATTACATCAACTCGGACCACTACATGTACCATGATCCTGGACCATATTATAATTTTCCGTTGTTGACAGATGTTGCCGAACTTTGTTGAAGAACGGTCTGTTGGGATGCTTTACATTTGAAGGACAAATTTACCCTCACATATTTTGTTATCGGATCAAAATTAACTTATTTTCAAACATTCTAAAACCACAAAATTGACATCAAATGTAATTTTCACCTTTATATTCATTGAGCAGCCTATAGTTATTAGCTTTAATTTCTTCCCTCAAGTGATTTATTCATTATTTGAACTCCAAAATTTAGGGGCTTCCTCTTTCTTACGGAATTAGGGTTCAGGGTATAACCACATTATTCTAGACTGCAGATCTTGTGTACCTGGAAACAACGAAGAAATCACCTACAACATCGATCATCGAGTCAGCTTTGGTGTCACTTCCGTCTTATATTTAATTAACCAGAGCTTAAAATATAAAGATTTCGAAAGATTATAAGGGATGGCAATCTATTAAAAAAACTACCAGTACCTCTATTTAATTCAAGCTATGTAACTGGTTAACTTCACCAGGATAAGAAAGTCTAAAAGAAGAAAATCATGGAGTCCGTCACCGTCCACCCAACCATGCCCAGCAACAAAGACAATAATCTTCATATTGCCATGTTTCCATGGCTAGCCTTTGGTCATATGATCCCATACCTCGAACTCGCCAAGCTGATCGCCGGAAAAGGCCACCAAATCTCATTCATCTCCACCCCAAGAAATATCGACCGCCTCCCAGCACTCCCGCCTAAACTCTCCACCCTAATCACCTTCGTGAAGCTTCCACTGCCCGAGAATCCGAACCTTCCAGAAGGCGCCGAGGCCACCTCCGACTTAGCCGAAGACCAGGTCGCGCATCTTAAGATAGCCTATGATTCTTTCAAGGAACCGATTACCCAATTCCTCAAATCTTCAAACCCGGATTGGCTTCTCTACGATTTCGCCCCTTACTGGCTACCGGAGATAACCCGAAATCTCGGAATCCCTACTGCCTTCTTCAGTATTTTTCTCGCTGCCTGCGCCGTTTTCTTAGGGCCCACCTCGTCGGAAGTACCTAGTGACGATCGCAAGTTACCGGATGATTACACTGTCTCTCCCAAATGGGTCCCTTTTCCAGCCACCGTGGCATTTCGGCTGTTCGAGGTGCTTCGGCTCTATAAACGAATAACCGGAGACGAAGCCAACGTTTCGGACATTTATCGGTTCATGGAGACGGCGCGAGGCTGTGACGTCATTGCTGTGAGGAGCTGTGCCGAGTTCGAGCCGGAATGGTTGAACCTTCTAGGAGTTGTACATGGAAAACCGGTCGTACCTGTTGGTCTACTCTCGACTACGGCTAACAACGAGGAGAATGATACGTGGTGGTCAATAAAGGACTGGTTAGACCGGCAGAGCAAAAACAGGGTGGTGTATGTTGCATTCGGAACGGAAGCGATGCCGAGTCAAGAGGAAGTGACGGAAATAGCCCTAGGTTTGGAGAAGTCCGGTTTGCCCTTCTTTTGGGTGCTGAGAACCAAACATGGCAAGGATGCGGTAAAGTTGCCGGAGGGTTTTGAGGAGAGAAATGAAGGGCGAGGAGTGGTGTGCAGGAGTTGGGTCCCACAGCTGAAGATACTGGCGCACGACTCGTTGGGTGTGTTTCTGAGTCACTCGGGTTGGAGTTCGGTGGTGGAGGCATTAACATTTGGAAGACCGCTGGTGTTGTTGCCTATGTCGAATGACCAAGGACTGAATGCGAGGTATTTCGGGGAGAAGAAGGTCGGGTATGAGTTGCCGAGGGACGAGCAAGACGGATTGTTTACTAGTGAGGCGGTGGCGGAGTCGCTGAGGATGGTGATAGAGAAGGAGGAGGGTAGGGTTTATAGGGAGAAGGCCAAGGAGTTGAAGGCGTTGTTTGGAGACAGGAAGAGGCAAAATATGTACGTGGACAAGTTTTTGGAGTACCTCACAACTCACAAAGGATGTCGTTAATTCTTTGTAAAGGGACGGCTGGGGCGCACTGCATGGTTAAAGCCCAATCGCATGCTTACAAAAATATATATATATATATATATAATGGTTATCATCGCTGATACATGAGTGTTTGAAATTTCGATGTTTCTTTCGCTTTAGATTATGATCTTGTATGTGAGATTATATTTTTGTATTTTGATTTAAGACAGCATTTCGCATCACTTTATTCTATAAAAAAAAAAAAAAAA